>PVHP010003353.1:0-47306 GCA_004024765.1 Zapus hudsonius
ACCAGTTACAAAAAACGAGGGCTGTAATTGCCATAAGTGTTTTGTATGACTTGCTAAGAATGTTTGTCCATATGTATACGAATACCTTTGTTTTTTCCTCTATTATGTAATTAATACTGTGTGAGATTATATCAGTAATCATTGTTGAATTTATATTATCAGATATTAGACTAAGGATTCCTCAAGAGAACTGCCTTATTTTGGGGAAGATTATGCGTTTCCGGTTGTACGTGGGATAGTTATATCATGTTAGGCGTAATCATGAGATTACTGTCTCCATTTGGATACTAAGATGTAAGAAGATATGATTTGATGTCAAGTTGACAAGCGGTGGACTTGTGATGGTTAAGTTTGTCAACTTGAGCTAATCCATAATAATCTTGGGTGGATCCCTGAGCTTGCCTGCAGAAAGGATTGAAAATCCCTTTTGGGATTTGGAGAAGACTTGTGATGGTTAAGCCTGTCAATTTGAGCTAATCCATAGTAATCCTGGGTGGGCCCTCCAGAAGGAGACTAATATAAGGAAACTTAAAGGGAAGGGGATGCTCTTCCTTCCTCCCCCGGCTGCTGGTGCTGGTTCGTGACTTCCCCTCACTGGACATCGGAACACAGTTCCTCGGCCTCACATTGTGAACTGAAGAGCAGCCGCTCCCTGGGGATTCATCGGCCTTCTGGGCTGGATTGGGACTGCTGAGACATCCATCTATGTGGACTGAACCTGTGGGCCTACAGACTGCTACTGTTGGACTACTGTAAGCTGTCTCAGTAAATTCCTTTTTTTATATATCCATTCTATCAACTCTGTTCCTTCTAGAGAACCCTGACTAATACATGTCCCATTTTCTATAACCTCAAAGAAAATCAAATACCTTGGAATAACACTAACCAAAGTAGTGAAATACTTATATAAGGGAAATACTGAAACACTCAAGAGGGAAATTGAGGAGGATGTGACGAGATGGAAAGACATCTCATGCTCATGGTTAGGGAGAATCAATATAGTAAAAATGGCAATCCTGCCAAAAGCAATCTACAGATTCAACGCAATGCCAATAAAATCCCAACCTCCTTCTTCACAGACATAGAAAAAATAATCTCAAAATTTATTTGGAAGGGCAAAAGACCTAGAATAGTTAAGACTATTCTAAGCAAAAAAAATTATGCATGTGGTATCACCATACCTGACTTTAAAACACACTACAAAGCCATAGTAACTAAAACAGCATGGTTTTGGCAGAAAAACAGACAGACTGACCAGTGTAATAGTATTGAAGACCCAGCCTTTAATGCAAGTAACTTCAACTACTTAGCCATTGACAAGGGTGCCAACAACATATGCTGGGCTAAAGAAAATATCTTCAACAAATGGTGCTGGACAAATTGGATAAACACCTGTAAAAAAATGAAAATAGATCCACTCCCTTCACCATGCACTAAAATCAACTCCAAACGGATCAGAGACCTCAATATTAATCATGTAACCCTAAACACCCTGGAAGAAAAAATAGGAGGAACCCTACATGAGATAGGAGTAGGGCAAAACTTCCTAAACAAATCTCCAGCAGCCCAGGAAGTGCAACATTCACTTAACCAATGGGACTTGATCAGGCTCAAAAGCTTCTGTACAGACAAAAGCACTCTACTCAGAGCCAATAGACCCCCATCAAATTGGGAGATGATTTTTGCCAGCTACAACTCAGACAGAGGCTTAATTTCCAGAACCTACAGAGAACTCAAAAAAACCAATCACAAAAACTCAAACTGCCCCCTCACAAAATGTGGCACTGATCTCAACAGAGAATTCACAGAGGAAGAAAGCCTTTACTCTCATGAGAAAGTGTTCAGCATCCTTAATCATCAGGGAAAAGCAAATCAAAACCACAATGAGATTCCACCTTACTCCAGTCAGAATGGCAATCATAAAGAAAACCACGAAGAATAATTGCTGGCAAGGATGCAGAGAAAAAGGAACCTTCTTCGTTCACTGCTGGTGGGACTGCAAGCTTATTCAAAGGCTTTGGAAAGCACTGTGGTGACTCCTCAAAAGAATGGACATAGAACTACCAATGGACCCAGCTATCCCTCTACTAGGCATCTACCTGCAAGATGTCACATCTCAGCATAGAGACATTGTGCAACTATGTTTATAGCAGCTCAATTCATAATAACCAAGAATTGTAATCAAGCAAAATGCCTGTCCATGGAGGAATGGATAACAAAACTATGGTATATTTACACCATGGAATTCTATTCAGCTGAAAGGAAAAATTACATATTGAAATTTAGAGAAAAATGGTCTGACTTGGAGCAGATCCCACTAAGTGATCTCTCAAAAGAACAGAGAACCAAACACTACATATTCTCCTTCATATGCAGTCCTTTACCAGGCTAACCGAAAACTCTACACAGACTAGTAGAAAGAAGCGAGAGGGTATGAATGAGGGGAAAGGGATGGGGGAGGGAATGACTTAAGCATGAGGCTAAACCAAAATTGGTTCAAAATCATAAAATCCTCACTTGAATACTGTAACCTATTGAGCAAGTAGTAGGCATCGTCTGGCAAGAGGGGCCATAAATAGAAGGGGAGAGAGTCTAAGCCTGTGAAAAATTGATCAGTCTGGCAACTCCTGGTCCCAGTCATCAGCTCCTTCCCTCACTGAGCTGTTGATCAAAAAGACCCATGAGGTTCCAAAAACAAGACAGAAGTCTATCAAAGCTCTTGAGTGCCCACCCCAGGTCTGAGGCAAAACCCTGTTGCTGAAGAAACCACAGAATGCCATCTATCAGCATTGAGAGACCCTGCTGGGTCCAGGAAACCTTCCCGCAAACGGTACTCAGTGCAGTGCTGGAAGGCACTGCACAAGTTGCTAGGGGAATCTGGTCAACGACAGCTGGTGTAAAGAGAGACCACTGGCAGGAAACACAGTTTGCTGCCATGAGTAGGCTGACCACACTTCATATTGGGAGAGAACAAGGAACCAAGAAAGGAGCACGTGTGCAATGGAGGAACCAAAGCCTGGGGGAGGCAATCAACAACTTTTAAATTCAGCCAAATAGTCCACTTAGTGAGGGGGAGCCCTTAACTGGAACTTGGGACTTAGGGCAATATGCACTGGAACCCGGACTCTTGGGCTCCAGAGAAGAGATGCACCATGGGAGCGAATGACAGAGAAGCTACTATAAATAGAATCTAGATAATCCAGAATGGTGTATCTTTGTTAACCTATACTGATCTCACTGATCTCACTCTCCGATGGAGACTGTGTTTGTATCTTTCAGAATGCAGCAAGAGAGCTGTGGCCCATCCAACCCTACCAATGAACCGAAGGCTGATAGCTGACATCCTGGCAAGAGATGAGCCACCCCAGACATACCGTGGAGGATCCATATGGAACCCCACAGAGAACGATGCAATGAACAAGTGACCCATAGCCACAGCCAATCAGTCAACACAGGATAAGCCAGTGAGACAGACACCAAAGAGTTTCGATACAACCTAAAACTGAAGTACAGAGAACCCTCAGTTCTCAACAATAAATCAGCCTTAACACTCACCCACCACGACTCAGGTAACTGAGCAGAAGAGGGGGCAGAAAGACTGTGAGAGCCCTGGTGGGGAGAATATCCAGAGACAATGCCGCTCTCAGTAACAACATACTAGGGTCGGTGGAACCGGCCTGACTCCTAGGCTATCATGGTCCCCTGCCCCCAGGGACTGATCCAGACTGCCCACAGAAGAGGATATCCAGCTGATTGAGGATGGGGAAGAGGGGCATTGGGGAACTGGGGAAAACAACTCATTGTATGCCCATTAAATAATGTAACTCATTATGGACAATAAAAAATTAATAAAAAAAGATCTTATTCCCTCTGTGCCATGCTCTTGTATTCCCCCTGGCTCTATATTAATTAGGTAATTAATGGTATCATGAGTAAACTTTACCATCACTTGGCATCTCTCCTGCTGTACATTAACTGTATTGAGCCACAGCATCTGCTGTGATATTCACTAACAGCTCCCTGCTCTCTAGGACCCCAGGGACAAATCAGGGAAAATAGGAGGAAATGTCCCAGGGAAGTTAAGCAATTTGGCTGAGATCACATGCCTCATGAGCAACTCCTGCCCCTGCTTCTCACCACCAGGGAATAAGAG
Source organism: Zapus hudsonius (assembly GCA_004024765.1). NCBI lineage: Eukaryota > Metazoa > Chordata > Mammalia > Rodentia > Dipodidae > Zapus > Zapus hudsonius. The sequence goes on from PVHP010003353.1 coordinate 4,154, forward strand.
TGCCCGGGAAGAGGACAGCACCCATGAGTCACGGGGTGAAAACATGGGACTCCCTGAAAGCCTGTTCCCAATGACTCTGGTTGATTGTCTCAAAGGCCAGGCAAGAAGAGAGACCAAGGTGGTGCCTGGCTTTAGCAGCAGAAGTCTAAGCCCAGAGAATGACCTGGGTGGGGGAAGACCAACAGGAAAGTCACAGGCCTGCAGCATGAGAGATCCATCTCATCAGGGTACTGAGCACCCTACCTCCTCTCTCATCAGAGTGCCGAGCACCCTGCATCCTCTCCCATCAGGGTACCAAGCATCCACTGCCATTTCTCTGTCTCTGAGCTCACCTAGTTAAGAACCTGGTGGCCAGCTATCCTGGATGAGGTGAGCTCCAGGTGCCCAATGCCACTGCTCAAGATCTGAGCTGGGAGTGATCAGACTACAGGGAGGAATACAGGGAAGACCAGCTAGCTTGTGACAGCCAGGCTTGAATTCAGCTCCTTGCTTCAAAGTCACATGCCTGGCAGAACACTTAGAGAAAAGCTTTCTGAGATGCTGCTGATGCCCATGAGCTTTTCTACTAATGATGGAGAAGAAAGGGTGTTCATGCTCATGCATTATTAAGATATCAGCAATTCGACTGGGGAGATGGATCAGCGGGTGTAGACACCGACTTGCAAAGCCTGATGCTCTGGGGTCAATTCCCTAGTACTCACATAAAGCCCGATGCACAAAGGAGCTCAGGTTTCTAGAGTTTGTTTGCAAGGGCAGGAGACCCTGGCTGTCACGCCCATATGTATTCTTTATCTCTCTGTCTTCCTCTCAAATAAATAAATAAATACTTACAAAAAATATCAGCAATAGCTGTGGAACCTGTGTTTCCATCTTGTCTTATTTAGTGGAGGCCCCAAGCTTTGGGATGCAAATACTGTTCATTCAAGGCATTAGGAGAAGCATCAAATCACTTATTAATGCTGCTTATTTAATTTGGCATCTAGGGAGTTTTCTGTGCATGTCTGCTATCATTTGGGAAACAGACTTTTGTCTTCCATTTGTGTGCCTATCAACCAGAGTTGAGAGTGAATTATTCATGGGGTTGTCTAGCTGAGGGAGCTCTGATTGGATGGAAACCAGGCCTCATTTTTTCTTTCTTTATTAAGACTCCCAAATTCAATTAAGAATAAAAAAAGATCCCTGTTACTATTTGGTCTCATAGTTATTTTTTTCTAGATTCCTTTCCAGTTGTGATAATGGCATAGGTGAAGGTAATTGATGTTACAGATACCTTGTTATCTATATGTGAGCTTTTTAATCAATATAAGATGGCCAAACATGTCCTAGAGATACTCTTCCTAGACTGTAGGAGGCTTGTGGGCAGAGGCCGTGTTCAACCCTCTCAAAGAGCACGGTTACATCTGAGAGGTATAATGTGAAAAGGGCCACTGCTTGAACTGCACGTAGGATGGTTCTAGTCTCACAGCAGAAATGAGGTTGAGTTTAGGAGAGAGATCCATGCTCACAATGGCCTTTCTCATTCTGCTACCCATTGAGAATCTCCCCTGAACCTAGCAGAGTGACAAGAAGCCACAATCACAGGTGGGGTTTTATTTTATGAATGGATGAGGATACACGGTGGTACAGACATGTTCATGGCTGCTCCTGAGAAAGGCTGTAATGTCACCTGTGGTCATGCAGTCCGGTGCACCGTTAGTGCCTGTGAGTAATTGAGAGGCTTATTTGTTAGGACTCTCTCGAAAATGACAGAAGCTCAATTTCGACTCACCTCAGCAAAAAGCTTGGTTTATTCTGTTAACACAAAGCATGAGCTTAGGGCATGTCTGGGTTCAGGCACTCATACATGGACCATCCTCCTGAGAGATGTCCTTTTGCAGGTGGCCTCTCTCTTTTTTGGTAAGGACACAGTTGCCGCCCCGTGTGAGTCCCCATCAGGTGATGCTGGTGGCTCCAGAGATCCAGGAGAAGGTTTAGTGCCTTTAGTGACTCTGATGAACAAAGGTGCCCATCTTTCAACTCATTGATGCTGTCACCAAATACCTGACAAGCCACGACTCCAGGGAGGAGTGCTAAGTGGCTCATGGTTTGAGGCCACAGAGCATCCCGTCGTGAAGGCATGGTAGCAGGAACGGCTCAGGCATAAGGCAGCTGGAATGTGGGCTCCTCATCCACATCTCCGTAGAGCAGGAAGCCAGTCCTCTGCTGGCTTTTTTCCTTTTTCTGTTATCACTCAGTTTGATCCCTGCCCATTGGGTGGTGCCACCCACATTCAGAGGGGTCTTCCCTCCTCAGTTATTCTCCCTGGAAACACCCCGCAGACATGCTCAAAGGTGTGCCTCATTAATGGTACAGACATTTATCAACACCATCAAGCAGACAGTTGAAATCAACCATCACTGGCACCGTAACCATAGGAAGCCTCTCATTGTCCCACCCCTCCCAGCTAACATGGGCTATTTGTTCTGCTTTAAATGTTTATTCCACTGGGCCTTAGACAAATGGTTGTTGGGATTTTGTTCTCTAGGACTCCAACACAATGACGTCCTCATCTAGAAACAGTGGCACTCTGCACAGCAATAAAATGCATACAAAATGGATTTGTTGACATCCTCACTCATTCTTTCTCTAGTAGCATTTCTATAAATTAGCAAGTGAAGTTGGTCATTTTCACATGAGAAGATTATTTGGGGGTTGGGTTGCATGGCTGAAAACTAAAGTGTGTGTGTGTGTGTGTGTGTGTGTGTGTGTGTGTGTGTGTGTGTCATTTTCATGCCCTGTTTGTTCCATGCCCCACCTCTGTGAGGACAAGTTTGGATGGAATGCACTCAGTATGAACACATCTCCAGGAGCTGAGGGCTTTCTGGTGAGCTCCAGACTCTGCCCTTGCCGAGCCAGCCCAAGCTTCTTTCCCTGACATCTGCTCTCCTTTGCTGCTCAGCTCCTGGAAGAGATGGGAGACCACTGTCGACAGATCCTAACACACACAGCTTGCCTCAGGATACAGTTCCAAATCCCAGGAAGCCTGTCCGGGTGGCTCCAATGGGAATGGCTGCACACCACTGGTCTCATCCTCAGTGGCCCAAGGACGTGTCCTTTGTGCTCTTGTGACCAGGAGCCACTGAAGAAACAGTCGCAGGAGCCCAGGAAAGGTGCACCAGAGCGCCTCAGAGTGTGGGGGAGGAGAGAAAGGTGAGAGAAGCCTGTCTGTCTGTCTGTCTGTCTGTCTGTCTGTCTGTCTGTCTGAGGGATTGCAGCTGGATGTTTTCCTCCGCATCTGGGGAGGTGGCTGTGGCCATTTGCAACTGGGCACTGTGAGGATGAGAGTGACACAGAGTCCACAGATTCATGGGGCTCTGTGGGTTGGGGACTGCGCCCATCTTCACGAACCTCACCTTAGGAGCCCATGCTACTTAGGGGTTGGGCTTCCAGGGTAAAGGGCCAGTTTTCAATAAACCACACATATAACCTTCATCCGATTTTCCAGGGAACAAGGGATAAATAAGTGCCCTCAGAACTATAAATGCATAATGAACAGTGGCAATAGAACCTAGTTTATCTTGGGAGTTACCTACTTATTTGAATGAAAGTTATTTGTTGTAGCATTTCCCAGCCATGGATCTAGTCAGTATAAAGTCTCAATAAGGCTTCAAGCACCCATGGTATTTTCTAGACGCCTGTAAAATTGGGGAGGATTTCTACTTGTTGGCCCAAACATGACCGATAGATTCTGTGATGTGGATCTGGAAAGGATGGCTGTATTTATTTTTGTCAAGGCAGGGGAAATGGTTTTGATTAAAACTCCATGAAGTACAAAATACTCCATTGTTATGTACTCAGCAAAGAGTGAGCTACTTGGAGCAAAGAAATTGCTTGTAATGAGTCTGAGGGTGATGGGCTCAAGAAATTCTACCTGGTCTGGGTGATTCCTAGATCTTGAACTACCAGTCACCCACACAGATTTTCAGATGGACTCATTAAGTTGAGCCCATGATTATGAGGTTTTTGATGAAAGTCAAGGTTTTGTTTCATAATGCCTATGGCTTAAAATGCTGTCTTCAGAGGATCAAATAGAGGTTTAAACACACTGTCTCTATTTTAGTTCAGAGTGGAGAAAGAGACCACTTAATCTCTGGCCCTGAGACAATTGGTTATTCTTGTGGGAAAATGCAATCACGACCTACCTCACTCACACAGCATGATCGATGCCAGCAGAGGAAATGCAGCCAAGCTGGAGTATAGTACGTAGTTAGTAGGTTTCCCAAGAGCCTGCCATGTTGTCCCTGCTGGAGAAGATGGTGTTCTAGATGAAGGTGCCTTTGGACTTGGAAAGAGCCAGAGCATATACTGTATGTTTTGGAGGTAAAACAAAGACATGTACATGGACTAGAGTTGAGCCCAAGTTGAATATTCGTCAGTGAGATGGGTTTTCCTCTCAGCAATATGGGCCAACTGGAAAGCCCATGTGTCTGAGGCAAAGCACTCCACCATATAGGAGGTGACGCATCCTCACCTCGCCCCTGTGAGAACTCCCTGTCCAAGTGTGGGTTGGGGTTTGACTCTGACATGTCAGCAACAAGTTCATGTTTTGAATGCTTGATTCCTGCTTTGTGGTTTGAAAACGTTGTATCCGTGCGAGCTCCGAGCAACACCACACGATGAGGGTCGAATCCAGAGTCCTTTATGGCCGGTAGTTGAGAGTAGGCTAGTGCCTGGAAGAACTCATGACCCTGAAGACAGGTGGGATAGCGTTATAAAGCCCCACACCACAATGAGACGCAGATGAGATGAAGAGAAGCTACAGTTACACACTAACATCAGACCAGGGCCTTGGGTTCAGGTACCAGAAGATATAGCTGATCAAAAACAATGGCCCCCAAACCACAGAAAACAATAAACTTCCCAGTACAGCAGGTGCATATGCCTATTCTGCATAAGAATGTTTTGTAGAGGCGGGAGAGCAGCTGAGGGAAGCACAAAAATGGAGTCAGCTAGAACAAAACGGAGTTACTTGGGGGCAGTTAGAAGATAGTTGAGGCCACATGAGGGGCCCTTGCTGGCAGAAGTAGGGCACTTTGAAGGTTGCCCTCCCCCCTGGCGCTGGTCTAGCTCCTCCTGCTTCCTGTCTGCTGCTATGTGAGCACACTCCACCACACACTTGGACCACTAGGAACTGAACTGCTCAGCCATGCTTTTCTCATCGTGATGGACAGAGCTTCTTCCATTAGATGTTAGGTATTTTGAGCTCAGCAGTTGGAACAGTAATGAATGCACCTTCTTCCGGCTGTAACTCAGCCCAGACATGTTGGATGGCCATGTCCAATGTCAACTTTCAGCCATCACTGACAGAAGACCACGCTTAGGTGGATGGCTCCATGTCCTTCCCACAGGCTATTTCTGGAGGCCAGAAGTCTCTGTCCCTAGCTGACTTTGCATCTTTGCTGCAAGAGGCCTGCAAGATACTCAGCATAACTTCCTAGGGTCTCTTTGAAAGATAAATGAGAGAAGCCAGGGGCAAAAGACGGCCTGAGGAGGTTCCATCCCCAGATCCCATGTATATGCTGGCACATGTATATGCCATGTATATGCTGGCCCTGGCTGCACATGTCTGTAATCTCAGCACTGGGGAGTTGGAAGCAGGTGCATCTCTGGAGTTCACTGACCAGCTATTCTAGCTTAATCGATTAGCTCACGGCCAGAGAGAAACCCAGTCTGAACAGGAGATGGCCAGCATTTCTGGGATGAGCACATATATGTATCCACACATATATAAACATGTACACACATACACAAGCAAAAATAAAAGCAAAGGAAAAGATGCTTCCCACAGCAATCTCAGATGTGACAATAGGGACAGATAATTACTTGTACTCCATGACCGATGAGCACACGAGTCCTCCACTCTTCACAGGATGCAGCATTAGCCAGACAGATTAATGGCAAAGGCCACCTTCAGAACTGAATAGTGGTTAGAATTGGAGCTTTCAAAGTCAATTGGACGTCAACACCCTTTCTAGGAGGAGGTCAGTGCTGATGCAAAGCGGTAGTACTTGGACATGTGGCACACGTAACAGAAGAGAAAGGTACTTGTGAGCGGGAAACACTTGAAATCCACTTCCACCCACCCGGGGAACTCTAGGAGCAAAGGAGCCTCAGGATTGGATACTCAAATTCCTGTCTTTCAGACCTTGCCTCCCTTGTCACCCTCTCTCTTTCTCCAGGACTGCTGTTTTGGGTGGAGTTGGGGAAAACACTGTGTCCTTGACCATCACCTGCTGGAACTCAATGTCATGAGCACTTAAAAGTGGCAAGTCATCGGTTCCCACACGGAAGCTGCCGAAAGACAGGCCGGATCTGTGTCAAGAATAGAAAGCGGGGTTGGAGAGATAGCTCAGTGGGTGAAGCATGTGTCTCGATGCGACTTTAATCACCAGACCGACTGCCAGAGTTGGTGCTGCTTGCCTGCAGTGCGGTGCTGGGAGGGAGGAGACTGACGGTCACTGGGCCTTGCTGGCCCGCTTAATCATAACTTCTGGATCCAACGAGAGACTATCTCAAAAAGAGGTGGGTGGTGTTCCTTAGGACAACACTCTAGCTTGTTTTCTGTTGTTTACACACATGCAAGCACAACTGCAGTCCCTGCACACAAATGAACATGCACACCACACACACTCAAATGCAAAAATAACTTTTAAAAGACACCATATTCTTAGGCTCAGAAAGAGTGCTGTCTCTTTTACTTGCCAGTCCTGGCTCCCTTCTCTTAGGGAGGCCCTGGACTTAATGTCTTTCCGACCGAGAAACAGGGTTCCACCTTCATGCCCTATCTCTTCTCAGAGAAGGGCTGTGTCTGACCCCTACTCATGCAGTGTAGGCATCCTCTGGAGCAGTCACCTCAGCCCAGGGAAAGGGTAGGCTCTCATGTTAGGGGTGCAGAAAGCCTCCCCGGCCAGCCCCACATAACATGCAGTGAGCCTAGGTGTAGACACTGGTATTCATACAGACATCTCTGGACTTAGCTGTAGATATTTACACAAGCTCAGCTGTCTCACTGCAGCCTTGGGTGCTATTTGCAGGTTAAGAATCAGTGTGCATGGGAAGATGCTTCATGAACTGACATTCCCTAAAAAATCTTCCTGGTTGGGGAGAGTTGGAATGTTGCAGATCAGAGCCAAATTATCTTGGGCTATCTGTCATTCCCCTGATAGCCATTTATCCCCTACCTCCTTATTTGATCTGACAGCCTTGTGACTGTCAGGTGAAACCTTTGGAACGTGTTAACTTAGCAGACCCCAAGCTTCCACCAACTCCAAAGCCAGGAATGTCTTCAGATAGCATCTGGGACCTCCAACAATCTTCCCTCCTCTGTAACCCACCTACTTGATGTCCCCAACAATATGTTTGAAAAGTGCCTTGATGGATGACTTTTTGTTATTGTTCTGACTAAAAGTTGATGTAATCAGTTCAAATTGGAGCATGTCTTTTGGGACAACACAGAGTCCATGTTTCTAAACCATGGCTACTCATGTTTGGCTTATGACAAACTCTCTTACACCCTTTGAGGTTGATTGTAGTCATGGTTCCTCTAACATGGACAGAGATTTGAGGATCTGCATGGGTCAAACATGTCTGTATGCCTCACTTTGAAAGTTCTGATTGGCTTTGAGCATCTGAGTTTGGTGGGATGGACTTCAGTAGGCGATAGCAGCCATGGTTTCTGAGTATTCTCTGAAGTTTGATTCCACAAGCATGAACAGATGCCCCTGCCCTGGGGAGAGCACTGGGCTGTGGGGGAAATGGAAGGAGCCACCAGTGTGTGGCAGACATCAGAAGGAGCCCAGCCCTGCCCAGCATCAGCTCTGCTTTGCTCTGGGGGGACTGTGGAACCATCCCTTGGCCCTGAAGGTTGTTGTCTTGGTTTCTCTACCCGAAGATGGACAGGAGTCCCTAGAAGTGTTTGAATGTCTACACTCTAGAGCTTTGTCATTTCTTAGGACCCAGTTACCATTCTTCCCTCTGGGACGTTCACGGTCATTGGATCGCTGTAAGTCACTGCTTAACACACCATGGCCTTTTCACCTGTGTCACACGTTGTGGGCGAGCTCAACACTCCCACGTGACTAACACCAAGTCTACGTAGATGAACCCAAAATGGCGCACTTTTGGGCACAGGCTCAGGTTGACTTAGTAGAATAAAACTTTGTTTTGTTAAGAACTCAGATTTTGTAGGTGGGGTTGGCTGCTTTCCTGCAGGCTGGAGGCTGTGGTGGGAAGCGTGGAGTCCTGGGGACTCACTGATAAGGACAGGAGAGGTCTGTGTGACCGCTTCTTGGAGCACCCACACATGGCTGCTCCATGCGGTGGGGATGTGATGGTCACGCTGAGAAGAGCCTGTGGCTTCGAGGTGTCACCGAACCATCCCTGGAGGCGACTGATGTGAAAGAGGGTTTTTGTCTGGAGGATTCCTGGGAATGGGTATCTGAACAAAGCCAGGGACTTATTTGCTTAGATTTGAGGGGTTTTGCTTGTGCGTGTGTGTGGGCACACGTGTGTGCAGGTGCATATGTGTGACGACATCAATGATGGGTGTGCTTCTCAGCAGCTCTCCATTTCCAAAGGTGTCTCACTGAACCCAAAACTCACCCACTTTGGCTAGACAAGCCCCGTGGATCCTGCCTCCATCTGCCCAGGGCTTGGATTTCAGGCAAACGCCACCACACCTGGTATTCCACATGAGTGCTGGGGATCCAAGCTCTGGTGTTCATGCTTCTTTGGAAGTACTTTACCTACTAAGCTAGCTCTCCAGCCCCTTGTTTTGTTTTTTGAAACAGAATCTCAGTTTCTAGGTCAGGCTGGCCTGGAACTCACTATGAGGCCCAGGCTGACCTTCCATCTGTGACAATTCTCCTGACTCATCCACATGCAATCCTGAGTTCCCACCCCTGGTTGGTGAGGTCAGTTATTAGAGTCAACAGTGAATGACTTCCTCTCCCTCAGTTTCAGCGGCTGTGGCCTCCATCCCCTTGCGCAGCATGAAGGTGGGGCCCTGAGAAGTGCGCCCACAAGAGGATCAGAGGAAGGCACTTTCACTGCGGAGCACCTCTGCTGACAGCTGGATCACTCGATCCTGGATCAGGCCTGGCTGGTGCTCCTTCGGGGGCAGTGCTCCTCCAGGGGCCGTGCCCAAGCCCTGGCCTAGGTGAGCCCTGCGTCTTCCTGCCACAACATGAAGTTACATAAATGCCCAAGCAACACTGTTTTAAAACGGCAAGTCTGACACTCAACTTGAACTTGGAGGTGCCACAGCTCAAGTACAAACCCTGGAAGTGCCGTGAGACGCAGTGGTTTGCAGCCGAGTCAGCGTTTCTCTAAAAGCAGCACACAGCGCACACCTGCAGCCTCTTCATCACGGAAAGTTGCAGTCACAGAGGTGTCCTTTCTCTTTCCAAGTCTTGGCGTGCTTTACGCACACACGAACTTGAATAACAACAAACACATCAAGTTCTTATTTTAAACTCTGAGACGAGTAAATTGGCGGTTGGAGTTGTCACTCAGTTTTTGCTCTTCCGGTTCTGAGGTGAGCAGAATATCTATGAGGGTGGGCTATTGAGCGTGCTCCCCACAGTGCAGATATAGCACTGTGCTGAGAAAACCCAAGCATGGCCCAGACCCTGCGATGCCTCCGTAACTTACAAAGCATTCCCATGCTGCCTGAAAGCAGACGCTTACAACCTCCTCCTTTCTGAGTGCTCAGGACCTCATACAGGCATCCTTACTGCAATTCTAAAAGCCCAGCAGGTTGGTAGTATGACCTGCATGTGGTGTGCATGTGTGTGCGTGTGTGGGTGTGCATGGCTGTGGTGGCCAGAGATCAATGTCAGGAGTCCTCCTCATTCACGCTCCACCTCAGATTTGGAGATCAGGTCTGTCACTGAGCCCAGAACTCACCAGTTAGGATAGACTAGATGGCCAGTGAGCCCCAGGGAGTCTTCTTGTCTCCTCCTCCCAGGCTGGGATTACAGGAATGGGCCATCACACAGCTTTTATTCTGGGTGCAGGGGATCCAAACTCAGTTTCTCATGCTTGTGTGGTTAGCTGAGCTATCTTTCTGGCCCTCTACATGTGTTAAGGATAGGGAAGCTGTGACTCAGGGTTTAGGTAGCTTGGTTAAGGTCACATAGCTCTTCCCTAACCTCCTGAAAGGCTTCCCTCTAACCATCTTACCTCACTGCTGCAGAATTGTGCTGAGAAGCAAGCATTGATGGCAGGTGTCACCTTCACTCCCCAAGGGTGACAAGAATCCCCTCAGAGGCAAGTCAAGTAGCCTTTATTGTGAACGAGCTAGGTTCTGGGGGAGTGAGATCCAGATCTCGCTAGGAGACTCAGAAAGGACAGAGCTGCGAGATGACATGGAACCTAATGTCATAGGACAGAAGCTAGATGAGATGAGAGTTGCCATTTAAATATTATGTCCACCACAGAATGCCATAGACCAGCATCAAGAGACACTTTGAGGTCCAGAACGGTATCCAACCCCCAGAAGGCAGTTAGTGTAGTGCTGGAAGGCACTTCACAGGCTGCCAGGGGAAACTGATCAATGACAGCTGAAGTAAACTGAGACCACTGGCATGAACCACAGTCTGCTTCCATGAGTAGGCTGTCCACACCTCCTACTGGGAGAGAACAATGAACCAAGAAAGGAGCACTTGTGTAACAGAGAAGCCTGGACCTGGGGGAGACAATCAACAGCTTTCAAATTCGGCCAAATTTTCCACTTAGTGAGGGGGAGCCCTTGACTGGAACTTGGGATGCAGGGTGACAGGCACCGATCCCGTACTCTAGGGCTCCCAAGACAAGCTGCACTATGGGAGCCATTGACGGGGAGGCCAAAAATAGAATCTAGGTAATCCAGAATTGTGTATATTTGTTAACCTATACTGATCTCACTCTCTGATGGAGATTGTGTTTGTATTTTTCAGGATTCAGTAAGAGAGCTGTGGCCCATCTAACCCTACCAACCAACTGCAGGCAGATAGCTGAGATCCTGGCAAGAGATGAGCCACCACAGTCATATCATGGAGGCTCCATATGGAACCCCACAGAGAATGATGGGATTAACAAGGGACCCACAGCCACTGCCATTCAATCAACACAGGATAAGCCAGTGAGACAGAAACCAATGATTTTTGACACAAAGACCCCTAAGCTCACAACATTAAAGCAGCCTTAATACTCACCCACCACGACTCAGGAAACTGAGCAGAAGAGGGGGCGGAAAGATTGTGAGAGCCGTGGTGGGGGAGACTATCCAGAGGCATGGCACCCCTCAGTAACAACATACTAGGGCCAGGAGAACCTGGCTGAATACTAGGCTATCCATGGTCCCCTGTCACCAGGACTGATCCAGACGACCCATGAAGGAGGATATCCAGCTGACTGGGGATGGGGAAGGGGGGCTTCGGGAAATTGGGGATAACAACTCACTGTTTGCCCACTAAATAATGTAACTCATTATGGACAATAAAAAATATTATGTCCAAAGAAGGCATGTGATATATGATATATAACCGAGACCTCAAGGAAGTGAGGGAACTGCAGAGCTGTCTGATGGAACACTGCTCCATGCAAAGGCCCGAGTCATGAAGGAGGCTGCGTATTGGACACGGCGGCATGGTCACGAGTGTAGATGAAGGGTGAGCTCCCACACAGCCTTGCTAGACATTGTAAGAACATCAGCTTCTCATGGAGGGGGATGAAATCCAAGAGAGGGGTTGGAGCTAAAGAATGACAAGTCTGATGTAGACTTTTCCAAAACTTCTTCAGCCAAAGGGGAAACCGAAGCCCAAAAATAAGGAAACAGAAAAATGGTAAAGATCTTTTGCTGGAGACTCATGGAGATGGGCTTAGGCAAAGAGTAGTGGGGATGCAGCAGAGAGGTGACTCATGGTACCTGAGGAGTGAGGAGGCGTGGATAGCACCCAGGCAGCCAGCTTTCTCTCCCTAAAACCCGCTGTCTGCCTCTGTGCCCGGGCTGTTGGGGATTGTGACCAGCCACAGCCAAGTTTTGCACCTTATATTCCAAATGCCCATGGAGAAATGCCCTTTCCCTCTCACGCCATATCTGTGGCCCTGAGGCAGGGCTGTGCTTAGCATTGTTGCTCACTCTTGGCTGTACAGTCTTGGACAACCTTGTAGTTGGAATGGGTGTTTCCAGATACAGTTCCATAATGGCTAACTTGAGCCCCCACTTAAGGCAGATGTACATGTGCCTGTGATTAACCCTGCCTTTGCTGGCTCCGAATCTTTAGCCAAGTTGGAATATTTTGAAGGTTAATTTTGGAGAGTATTTTAAAATATTTGATAAATATGTGTGTTTGAAGCACAGCTTTCTCATAATGGATTTTCCAAAATTATTTCCAAAGTTTTCCTCCACAGGAATGACAGATTAAAAGAAAAAGAAAAATAACAGCTTGGATTGTCATTCCTTCGAAACACACAGCTGAATAAGAGCCAAAACACTCACAAGTAAAATAACAAGTAAGGGCTAGTTTTGACAAGAAGTTGCAATTTGTCCTCAGACATTAACTTTCTAATTTGCCTGTCATAGGGCAATGTTTGACAAAGGCAACTGTAATGAAACCCAAGGCCTCCCTTCACTCTGGTTTGCATTGGTCAGTGAATGGTAGGAATCTCTGTTCTAACTGGTCATTGTCCTGCCCCTGGCAAGAGTCCATGTCAGACAGACCCTCTCATCTGTAACTCCCATGCTTTGCCTGAAGCTGGCTGCATCCGCTCTGTGCCTCTAGCTTTTCAGACCCCCAAAGGAATCAGGGACCTTCGTGCTCTTTTGAGAAATCTGTTGGATGCTGGGAGTGGGTGCTGGAGGCCAAATGTTTGTGCCCACACAAATTCATGTGTAGATATCTTCACCTGACAGTGAAGGTATTAAGAGAGGCCCCAGGGAAGTGAGGTCATGAGTGAAATGCCCCAGTTATGCGATTAATGCTCTTATTAAAGAGACTCCAGAGATCTTGTTGGCTCCTTCTACTGTATGAGGCCATTTGTCTTTATTTATTGGAATAATAGTACTATAGAAAGCAGTGCTGGTCCCAAACCACTTGAAAGTCCTTAGTTACTGGGTAGATTTTAGAGCTATTGTTCAACCTACATGGGGGTTCACATGACATAAATAACTCCCAATGGATCCCATGATATTTTAATTTCTATTTACAGTGGAAGGGAAGGTGTGGATACCTTCCCTCCATTCTACTGCTCCTTACTTGTCTGGGCTTGGTAACTTTCTTAATTTGCTCCAATGAGGTGTTGATAAGCCTTTACAGTTAAAAGTTGCTCTACGACTAAGGCAAGCAGATTGTGTGTGCGCTAGGTACAGCGCATGTCTGCTCATTTGTTCCTTTGATGGGAAACAGCTGCTTGAAGTGCCACCTGCTGTCACTAGGGGTCACTGCAGGCCCACAGAGGCGGTGCCCACCTGCGTCTGCCCAGCCATCTGTGTGTCCTGGACCTACATGGGTACATGTTTGTGCCTGCCAGCTGGGCATCAGGAAATGGATGAGACGGCTGGGTCTCCAGAGCCCTTTAAAGCCTTTGGACCCATTAAAATCATAACCATGATGATGGCACCAATCTCATGTGGCCTATTTTATTAATTTGAGGAAAATTTAAATTATCTTTTATACTGCCCCATCCAAGTAGACAGCTGTGGAGTAGCTATTTCCTCTGGATTGAAACATTCCCTCATGGAAGGAAGCAGAAAGCTTACAAAAGTCGAAAGAAAGTTAAAAATCTCAGGAGGGCCGTCCTGGAGGTTATACAAACAGCAAAGAGTTGCTGGGGGCGAGGAGAGTCTCAGGGAGTTCCAGTAAAGCAAGTCTCGGGGGTCCTCAGCCATGCTGGGGAGGGGGGACTTTTTGGTGATCAGCTGCCACTGAGTCGTGCATGCTCCTGTAAGTAACCCCTGAGTAAAGTCTGGCTCGCCAAGGTAGGTGGGAGGAATTGCCTCTTTGGTCTGCCATTGGTGCCCCTCTGGGGTGAACAGAATTTGTTTATGTTTCCCAGGAAAAGTCACTCAGCTGACACGGTGCTGCCCTGCCCCCACACTCATTTTGAGACCAGGACTCACTCCTGAGGGAGTCATTACTCAGCAGTCACATTTTTTTAGACTGATATTTCTCATGTGACAAGTCAGGAATGAGTTTACAAATAATTGGCCTTCTGTGATCACATTACATTAATCCCGTATTGATCAGCTGAGGTGCCAGGCCAACACGGGCTCTGTGATAAAATGAAAAACTGGTGAAAAGTTGGTAGAAATAGTCATTTCGAAGGCATGTGTGCTTTGTGGAGGCAGGGACATCCCGACAGGTCTGAAGGATGAAGAGTCCAGGCGCTTCCTAACCCTTTGATCACGGAATCTTACACCCAGAGACCCACGCTGGCTATGCAAGTTCTTGAGGAAATGGAGCATTCGCGTTATTTAAGTAGTGAGCTAATACTAAGTAGACACAGCTTTCCTTCAAATCACAACTTGCCCTGTTTCTCCAACATGCTTATTCCCCAAAGCATTCTTTAATAACTTCCAGACTGGGCTGTTGAAAATATTCTCTTGTAGCGTATGGGGTAGCAATATTGCATCACCTTTACAGTCTCTTGGATGTTGGCAAACTTACAAATTGTCAGCTGAAATCTCACCTCTGGTGGCCACTGACCATTCCTCTGGGGCAATATTAGCTCCCTGCACATCAGTTTCAGAAGTGATTTTTATGTTGGGACAGAACAAGGGAGTGATTTCTCATTGTTAGTGATACTGGCTTGTGTGCCGGGGTTGGAAAATTTCTCCAGTAAGTGATTCACTCTCCACAAAAGGCCATTCTGATCCAAGCACGAAGCTCATGAGTCCATTAGAAAATCCGATTTTGAATGGACAAAAGAAATCAACCCATTTGGACACTTAGCTGAGGAAGTAAATTGATCCTTCTGACTCACGTCCAATGCTAACTCATTATGGGATTGTGGCCGAGGCCGCAGCAATGTCAGTGCCCTCCTGTGCTGGTGGCCCGTCCACCTGAAGAGCTGGCAGCCACCGTCTTGTTCTGGGAATGTTGGGCTTTGGCTGCTCATGTTCTCTCACTCTGTATGTGTGCTGACCTCCAGCCTCACAGAGGTAGCCCGGCTCTAGCCCTCATCCGACAAAGTGTGTCTCCACTCTAACCAAGGTGATGTGACATATGAAATGACCCTGCCAGACACACTTCTCAGTGTAGCCTGGACAGTGTCCTTGGCCCTGAACCCCAGAGCAGCAGATGTTGGCATGCACAGAAGTGGTAAGAGCCATACTTGTAGGATGATGCCTGAAACGACAGAACAACAGAGGGAGGGAGGGAGGGAGAGAAAAATGAATCAGAGAAAATTAAAGGAGAAAGGAGAAACAGGCTTCCGTCCGGTGCTAAGGCCAGCAAAGGTCTGACACTTCTCTGGGTTGCCTTGGGTACTCAAGTCATCTGTAGACATGTCATTGTGACACACCAACTCCAAGCCTTTCCAAATTAACACATCTCATTATTGATCATCCGAAGATCAGCTCAAATAGACGTTGGGAATTGAGAAAGACTCTTTCCTACTTGCCATTTGGCCACTGCCAGAGGCCTTGGTTTTGGTCACACAGCTGGAAACAGGGAAGAGCAGTAAGGCAGGAGGATCACCAGAGGTTTCCTGAGCTCTGCCTGAAAGCTGCACATAACTAAGCCCCTGGCAGCAAACCACCTTAGGAGGCCACTGTGTGGTCTGGCTCTTCAGCAGAGAGAGGACACTGGTATCAGGACACACAGGCAGTTTCTGTCAGAGGTTTCAGGCGTTAAGTGGGAATGCCCATGAGACTTTTCAACCCTTCAGTGTATATGACCTTGGGTGGAATCCTCTGGCTAGAGAACATGCAGGGCCCAGAAGGCCTTTAGCAGCAGGAAGCACCTGAGAAGCCCAGCACACACTCTCAAAGAACACTGTTCAGGGCCTTTGGATATTTCTGTATTGATTCTCACTCCTATGGTTCCCTCCAGGCTCACCTAGGAAATCTCAAACATTTTGTATCCCTAGGAGAAGGTGCATGGGGAGGAGATGAGAAGAGTAGGCTACTCAGAATTTGGGTGATTGAACAAAAGTAAAAATCAATTTCACCTGGAGAATTCCTGTGTAGACACTGGCAGGGGTTTTGCCTGTCTCCCCCACCCCACCATATATGTCAGCTTTCCCAGGCTCATGGGTGCCACCAGCCTATAAGAGCCAGAACATCTTTGACACACAAGTCATGTGATTCCCATGTTAGGGCAAGTACGCATGAAGGATAATGGGTGGCCTTTTAGCTGCCTCACCTTGGAGGACATCCTTCTTCTGCTCACATTCACTTGTCAGCTAAATGAAGTCCTTCAAGGAGAGGGACAGGTGACAGGAACTCCTGCTCATCCTCCTTGGAGGTGTTGGGTGAACCTACACAGGCCCTCTCTCTGGAAGGCTGTGTCCATCAGACTGCTGTTCCTGGTCTTGCAAAAATGCCATGGATTGGTCTACCAGCGGGACATTTCCTGGCCACCTCATGAAGTTCGGGAAACTGGGAAGAAATGAGTTCCAGAAGACATTACTGCTCAATCCGGAGGAGCTGCTCTGATGTCTGTCCCTCAACCTGGCATTTCCCAAACATGGCTTCCTGTTGTCTTCAAGAGGCCTGTCATAGAGAGAAGACAGTGTGCATGTGCACCTAGGCCAGGCACGATCCAGCACTGCCCTGCTTCAGAAATGGACTAATTTGATTTAAAAGGAGACCTTGCTAAAGTGAGGAGTGTGAAAAAAAAAAAAACATTAGTAATGAAAGTAAAAATGCTGAATTTCTAGCTAGACACAGAAAGAGGGTCTCTCTTCACTTCTTTGCAGTGCTAGGGTTCGAACCCAGGGCCTATGACAAGCACATTTTCAATGGGCTACATCCCCAGCCCTTCCATCTTTCAAGGGTACTGGAATTGTTTAAAGGAGTTCAAAACAGCCTTTCTCCTTAGCAGCAGCATCAGAAAGACGAAGGTCCCAGATTGGGCGATCTCCATGGTGCCTGAAGCCTCTTTAGGCTCCCTCAAGGGGCCTTGGGACCCAGGTTCCTCACTTCTTTGCCCACTCTGGAACAAAGCTGGCATCTCTTGAAACTGCCACAGAAACTGCTTCTGTCTCCTTGGAAAACAACAGACATGCCTATGTGAAGGCCTCATTCACTCAGCAAGAGCAATTAGACTATTTAAGCGCCAACAAAATTAGGTTTGCAAATTGATTTATGGCCCTGCTGATGAAACAGATTTTTGAAAAGAAGCATATTTCTGACAGTTGATTTGAGAATGACAAGGAAGGGATTCTGGTGGAAAGGGTTCCAGAGGCTCAGGCTGTAGTGAGAACCTGGAGAGAGCAATGTACAGGCTTCTAGGAAGGCTCTGCTGCCATGGACTATCTGTTCTAAGTCCACAGAAGGCCAGGCGCACACCTTCAGTGGCATTCTGGCTGGAGAAGGCGGGTGGGGGGAGCATTCTTTTATCTTATTTTGTTACTGATTGGGTTCATGCAATGACAGCTTGTGAGAGAGAAAACTTTTGCCTAGCTGTGGAACACTTTAGGCAGCAGCTAGAACCTGGCAGTGTCCTTTATCTTAGGGACATAGATTGAGAAACCTGTGCAATGACGTACCCAAAAGATCACCTGATGATTGCGACTTAGGAAATGAAACTCAACTTGATTTAGGAAAAAGATGGAAAATGATTATTTTTAATAAAGAACAGAACCGTTAACTTCGAGTCAATATGTTTGAAAAATGACTTGGAGGCACAACCCAACTGACTCTGAAGAGTAAGAAGGACCCTGGGTGAGACAGTGGGTCTCAACTGCGAGCATGACTGGATCAGAAAGGAGTAAGACAAGCCTCCGGGCAGGTCCATGAGGCATTTCCAGGAAGACTTTTTCCAGGTAGGCAGACTTTTTGGTCTACATAAAGAGGGTCCAGGAAAAGGCGGCTTTTTGCTTGGCTACTCTCTGCTGAGTGCATCTGCCCTTTTTTAAAAGTTATTTTAAAATATTTTTATTTATATGTATTTATAAGCATAGAGGAGAGACAGAGACAGAGAGAGACATAGTCTCCAACAAACTCCAGATGCATTCGCCACTTTGTACATTTGGCCTTATGTGGGTACTGGGAAATTGAGCCCAGGTTGTTAGAATTTCTGGCAAGCACTTTATCCGCTGAGCCATCTCTCCAGCCCCTGCCATCCTTAAATGGCTTAGGAACCCAGCGTCTTCTGCCTTCCAATGTGGACAGAAGACCAGTGGCTCTCCAGAAACCCTAGAGCCTTCAGTTCCAGATTGGGACTGCTGAGACGTCCACTCTTGTGGTTCTCTGGCTTTCCAGCTTGCAGACAGCCATTGTTGGACTGCTCAGTCCATGCCCTCTATGCCCATCTATATATTCATTATATAGATTCTGTTCCTCTGGAGAATGCTGACTGATCCACTGGCTTAGGCATTGAGGGACCACTCAGAGTCCCAGGTGAGAACGTGTGCGTGGGATGAAGCCTCGGTTTCTCTAGTGGAAAGAGTTGGTGACCCAGACCAATGGCAGTATTCCTTGCACAGCTGGGTCAGTGCGCCCTGGGACTTGTCAGGAAGGTGGCTTGGAGTTCCACCTGCCCCAGGTTCATCAGCTGTGAGGACAGCGCCCCTTCTCCCTAGGTGCTTTTAATCAGCTTAACAAGCAGAGCTGATGCTGGCTCTAATGTCAGAAACAACAAAATGGACAAACCTCTGGGTACTTAGCAGATCGTTTTGTCACAGCAACAAGGAAGGTACCTAGAACAATTGGTTTTACCCACAGAGGCAAATTTCTCCATTGGACTTGGCCATTGGTGGTGGTTACAGGTCTTCAAACTCAAGTGGTCTCTGGAGCTCTGACTCGTCAGGGGTCTGGTTGATTCCAAGGCTCTGGGAAGCAGAGGGGCTTGCACTTGGAATCCTAGGATGGGGCCTAGGAATCTTGCTGTGGGGGGTCTAAGAGACCCGGGAAGGCATGAATGGATCCATACGTGCTATTTTCCCAAGGCAATACCTTCCCCTAACCGATCACTTCTTGTTCCCCAAGAACCAGCTGGGAGTCAGGACAGAATTCTTCCCGGGCCTCTAATTTGGAGATCATTCTGAGATGGAGCTGAGCCAGTCAGCATGACCCCAGGTCACAAGCTTCCTCACATAAGAGATTGGGGAGAACCCAGTATAGGGCCTCCTGAGCCCTAGGAGCTGTGCAAGGGGGCGGGTGGCAGCCCGACACCTGTTGTGTTCAGAGGCAGCTCTGGGCTCGGGCTCCTCGGAGCCTCTCAGTAGCCCTCTCCATTTTGCACTCCGAGGGTGACAGGGAGGCTGGGTGCCCGCAGACCAAGGAGGTGGGAACTACTTTGCGGATTGGGGCTCACAGCTGTCACTCCGAAAGGGTGGGGCTTTAGGAAATAAAAAAACGAACAAATTTTAAGGCAAAA
Source organism: Zapus hudsonius (assembly GCA_004024765.1). NCBI lineage: Eukaryota > Metazoa > Chordata > Mammalia > Rodentia > Dipodidae > Zapus > Zapus hudsonius. The sequence continues at coordinate 23,719 of PVHP010003353.1, forward strand.
CCTCCAACCCGCGCAGGCCGGTGTGGCGCTCGCCGGCGCTCCACATGCGCTGTTGTGCGCGGCGGCGGCGCCCGGCCGCGGGCCCGAGCCGGCGGTTCCGCCCCTGCGCGCAGCCCGCCCGCCGTCCCCGGGCGCCGCGAGGAGCCGCGCGCCTGGGTCTCCGGAGCCGGCCGTGCGCTCGGCGCGCCTAGAGCCCGGCGGGAGCGGCGGGCGGACCGGGCCGGCGGAGGCGCAGCACCCGCAAACTTCGGGCTCGGAGCGCGCGCGCTCGGGATGGGGGCTGCGAGCCGGGGCGCCGCGGGCCGCCCCCCGCGCCGGGCCACCTGCCTCGGGGCCTCGGCGCCCCGGGCACCGCAGCTCCGCCGCCCCGCCGCCCGCTGAGCCGGCTTGGGGACACCGGAGCGGAAGCCTCCTCGAGGATCGAAATCCCAAAGCCCATCCCAGCGGGGGCGCAGGCGGGGAGTGGGTTTGGCCTGCGCGCTGCCGGACCCAAGCTGCCGCCGCTGGCCAGGCCATGGACCGGGGGGAGGCGGGCTCGGGGCGTCGGGGCGGCTCGGAGCCCTAGCCGGACGGACGCGGCAGCCCTCGGGGGACCTGGCCACATCGCTCCTTCACTGTCCATCTCGGAGGACCTGCGCCCCGAGTCTCCAGGATGTGCCCGTCTGAGATGGGGACGCTGTGGCACCTGTGGTCGCCCGTGCTCATCAGCCTGGTCGTCCTTTGCTCCAAAGGTGAGGAAGCCACCTCCACCTCGGTCTGGGGACTAACTTTGCTGGGAGTGCATGGGCGTGTGCGGGAGAGTGTGCGTGGACGTGGGGGCCTGGAGAGGGGGTGTGTGCGCGCGCGTGTGCGTGTGCGCGCGCTGAAGAGACGTGTGGAAGCAAGGACCTGGGCAGACCCTTTGGCCAGGATACCCTAGGTGTGTATTGCGAAGGGACAAGGGGACGCTTTTCCTTGGCATAGCTGTTTTCAGTAAGGAGCCTTTGTGATACACGCTGGACAGCAAAGGTGCCCACTGGAGAGCTGAGCCAGATGTGATGGCCCTAAGCTACTAAAGGTTCTTAATAACCTGGAAGCTTCCTGGAATCTGGAATTGACTTCCCCACTGGCCCTCACCTGTTTGGAAATTATTCTGGAACAGTCCTGTTGTGTGGGAATGCCATTTAGTTCTCCACAGGCTGCTAAGAATACTGAAGTGGCCTGGAGTCCCTTTCACACCTCCCCCCTCGTGACACCCCATACCCACACGTTTCAGTCCAAGGTCTCCTGGGGTCCTCCTCTTGTAGCTGCATGTTGGGCACAGCATCCCCACAGGGCACTCTGAGTTTCAGCTGTGACTTGTGACCTCAGTTGTGACAGCTGGAGCCCCCATCTGCCTCACTCTATTGCCATCCCCATGTGCCTGAGGGTCAAGTGAGTTGGGAAGCTTAGGACAGATTCCGTGTGGAGCAACTGATTCCTGTAGAAGGTTGGAGTAAGGCTCAACAGTTCCTTCAGGACTCTATTTGTGGGAGGGGTCTTCTAGAGCACCCCCCTTTACAGGAAAATTCATGGGGAGAAAGTGAAGATTCTGCTGTCTCCAGTGTGTATGGAGGTTACAGAAAATCCCTGTAAACATATTTTTTCCTCTGAATATTTTTCAGGAGAGATTTCTCTTTGAAACTTCAAAGCCAGTTATCACGCACACTTTTCATTACATGACTTCTGATCTGATTTCTCTGCTGTCTGTCGGTGGTGAGATCTGGTTGCTTTGGATCTGGTAATGGATTTAGGCATCCATCTCACTTGCTGGGCTTTTGTGCTGGCTGGAAGGATTTACCCACTCCACTGTCTTCTCAAGAGCTATTGAAACAGGCTCCGATCTGCTAATGATGAGTTAGCATCACCCCAGGACCACAGCTCCGGGATGAGGGGGCTGGCTGGCTGGTGAAAGGAGTGCCTCCATGCCAAGCCAACCTGAGGCTAAAAGCCCACATCCTCAGAGACCACAGAGCTACCACAGTGCCTGGGAGTCGTGTTCCCTATTGATGTCACTGGGCTTTGTAGGAGTAGGCTTCTGTTTCTGAGCTACAATGACAAGATTTGATGAAGAGAAGTACACAGGAGTTCTGTGCTTGGGCTCAGACAGTGCTGTTTCTACACGACACGCAGCAGTAGAACTGTATTTACCTGGTGCTTTTGAACTTTTGAGGTGGGGGAGGGCACTGCCAGTGTTCCCAAACAAGGTACTGCGTGAGTGGAATTCTCTTTCTGAGGGACCAAACCTAGCCGGAGAATGATGTCTTCAACTCAGCATTTGATAAAATGTCTGTGTGAGGACTTGGGAGAGCTCAACTCAGTCAGACAGCTGAGAGCAGATTAGTTCTGGGTGGAACCTTCCTTTGCATACATAGCTGGTAGCCTGGCTGAGCACATGGTGGGAAACTCAGTCAAGTTCCCAGGCTGCGAAATGAATGCTATCAGATTATGTAAAGGGGGACTTTATTTAAGTGGGTACAGCTCAGTCTTTGTCCCAATTTTTCAAAATCCTTTCCCTTGAAATTATGTTACCACTTGCAAGTTCTAACTCGCTTGACATCAAGTACAGGCTGCACTGCAGAGGATTTTAATGAGAAGTAAACATGCTCTGAGATGTCTCATTGGTCTGGGACTGAATGCAAAATGGAGTTATGGCCAGATATTAAATATATGCTTCATTGTACTACTGATAGGAACCTTTAAATAAAATAGAATGCACACTTTAATACCATGCGAATGACCTTGGACCTTATGTATGCTTCTGAACCCACTCTCCCATGCCCTTTGAAAATACAAATGCAAATGATGTGTTATCACTTTGGACCTTAGAGTCATGGGATGAAACCCAGACTGGGCAGCAACCTTGGCTTATGCCCCCAAACTTGTCTGGAGAATGGCCTTAACTTAAACTACCAGAAAGCTTGTGTCTGATGTTCACATTCTCGACATTTGGTGTTGATCAGCCTGCACATGAGGGATTTCATGTCTGTGTGTTTTGTGGGAGGGAGCAGGTAGAAGGAGAAGGAAACCAGATGTAAGGATGAAGCAGAACCAGTGGGGAGATGAGACAGGTAGAGAGCTGGGCCATTTTGAAATGCAAGTGCAGAAAAGTTGCCACATTTAGGCCTCTTGTAACTACCTTTGCCTGCATGAATCCTTGAGTTGTAATCTCTATCAAATGCCAGGGAGAAGCAGGTGCTGACGCCTGGCTCTGGGAGAGGAGCTGGGGACATGATGAGGAGCCTGTTCTCATGCCTTGACTCTGGCTGATGCTGCCTGAGTGCAGCAGGCATTCTGAGCAGGGAGCTCATCTTGGGCCGAGTGCTTTGCTGCCTACAGCCTCCTTTCTGATCAGACCAAGCTTCCGAACAACAGGGCTTCACCTCTGCCTCTAGCTGCCCTAGGGGGCAGGGTGAGAGCTTCCTGTGAAACCTCCAGGGGTCAGAGCTTTGTAGGACCTGAAAACATAAAAGGAGGTGTGTGTGTGTGTGTGTGTGTGTGTGTGTGTGTGTGTGTGTGTAGAGACTTTATAGTTCGCATTAAAAAACTACCAGAATTAAAAGGCTGAAGAAAATGGGGAGATCATGAAGGCATTCTTTCTCTGAATCGATGAGCCAAATTAAAAATGATTTTACTGAAAACATTTACATGTGCCTAGGTGTGTCATGTGCTTGTAGTCTTGGGAGGCTGTGGCAGGAAGATCACAAGTTTCAAGCAAGCCTTAACTGCATAGCAAGACCACGTTTAAAAAAATTAAAACATACATAAGTGTTTTAAAGGTAGAATTCCAGCTTTGAGGATCCATTAAATTTAGTTACTATATCAGTTACCTTCTCATTACTGTGAACAGATACCTGAGCAGAAGCAACTTAAGGAAGGAAAGGGTTTATTTATTTATTTATTTTGTTTTGCTTAGGGTTTTAAGGAGAAATTTCATGATGGAGAAGGCATGGTGGTAGGAGCAAGAGACCAAGCTGCTCAGATCAGCAAGCAGGAAGCAGAGGACAAAAAGGAAGTGGGGCTGGGTTATAAAACCTCAAGGTCCTCCTCCAGTGACAGGCTTCCCAAACAGTGCCATCAGCTGGGGACCATGTATTCAAATGCAGGAGCCTAAGGGGGACATTTCACACTCAAACCGCAAGTTACACTTTTAAAAGCCAAGGGCATAAAATGGAAGAACTAAATCTTTCAAAAGAAAGTTGTTATAGAAACACACCTCACCTTATATTTCTACTTTGTACATTGACCCATCTCTCCGTTTATTTAACTAGTCACTGTCTATGTATCTGTTCGTCCATCCACGTATCCATCTGTCATTTCACTATCCTTCATTCATCCATCACTCAAATAGTGAAGCTGCCTATTTTCAGTGGCATCCTTCTCAGACCTCGCGGGAATGATTTGCAAGTGTTTCAGGGACATTGGGTGAGGTCCTCACTGAAGAAATTTCATGTAGTCATTCCTCTAGATTTCAAAGTGTCACAAACCATAGCACCGTTGTTTGAAGTTGTCGATGGCCCTACATTTAGCACCCCTTCTTATTTTGTCTTCTGGCTTCCTTCTGCCCCTCTTTGTCATTTCATATTAATAACTTCTTGAGCAATAACACCTCGCTGGGCACAGGTAGTATAGCAGTGAGGAAAAGACCACAAGTAGATATGATTACTACCTTCTCTGAACTTGGGGCCTAGAGATGAGCGAGGGTGCATGCTTGGAGGGCCAGAAGCAGGGTCTCTGGACACAGGAAGCCAGCATGTGAACCAAGAGGCTGGTCCCTTCTCCTGGTGGTTGTTGTCAGCTGGGGGAACAGAAAGGGAGGAACATGTGCACAAAGGTGAGAACAAGGTAAGGAAGGACTGTGGAGCTGGGCTGAAGGGAGCCGTGGAGACGCCATGGCGGTGCCCAGACAGAGCTACGGACAGCATCAGCACCCTTTTGGCTCTCGAGATCATGCAGGTGAATTCTGTTTCCCAGGCTTTGTGAGCGGCTTGGCCGCTGATTAGGAAAGCAGCCGGTGATGGGGATGGATTTCAGTGTGAGAGTCAGTCTCCTGTGGCTGCTGTAACGAATGGTTCCAGGAGAAGCTTTGAGGGCAGCATCTCAGAGTCAATATCAAGGCAGGAGGTTCCAAGGGAAACCCTTCCTGTCCACTTCAGCTCCTGGTGGCCACCAGTCTCTGGGCACAACGTACATTCCTCTAGATTTCAGAGTGTCACAGAGGTTCCATTTCAGCAGCTGCCTTCTCTTTTCAGGCACCTGCACCACAGCTCTCTCCATCCCTCCCCTCCCCTCGCCCTCCTCTTGCTAGTGTCCATGAGATTGCATTCAGGACCACCCAAACAATCCCTCTTCCTTTTATCTTCAAATGAGCTCACTCATATTCAGGACCCAGAGATTTGGATGTGAATATCTTTTGGAGGTTGGGACTTTTTTTTCCCACCTCCTACAAGGTGTGACATTCAAAGAATATTTTCTTCTACCTCTCTGAAACCTCAAGTTCCTCAAGGGATAACAAAAGCCTGTTTTTCTGTCTATCTTTGACTTCCTTTAGTGTTTAGCACTGCACATTAGACATGGCAAAGACTAAATAAAAATGTTAAGTGTGCTTAAGAGTGTAAAATATTGCCAGAAGGACCTTCGCCTGACAGTAAAACGACTTAAGGCTGTCTTTTCCAGTAACTTCAAACAGCTTCAGGAAATATGTTGGTCAATAATAAGAATGACTATTTTAAGTGATTATTGCATGGTAGGCATTGTACTGAGAAATTATGCAGATGGATTTTATTTGCGAATTTGCAGATAGACCAGTGGATTCCATGCAGAGACTGATGACCGAGACAAGACATGGCTCTGGATTCTGCTGCTGCTGCTGCTGCTTGTGCTGTCAGCCATGTTCCATGCTATGTGGGATTCTAGTTCCTAACTAAGCCATTTGTCCATCAGGAGCTAATAGATCCTGTCGCTGAAGGGTGAAGCAACCACGTATCTCCCCTTCGGGGTAAGCTCAGAGCCCAAGACCTGGTAGATTCCCAGTGTTTCTTGCACACATGAATGGAAGGATACCATGCTGCTCAATTTTCTCAGCTTTTATTTTGCCAACAGTAATCAAAAATGACACCTACAATGGACGGAAAACTAGATTTTCAACTCTAGGACTGTGGTGTAGTTGAGTGTGCTACACCGTGGCGTGTGAGGAGTTTGGGGGCTGCCTAGTCTACTTGATGGATGCGTGGATGTAAGCAGTGCATCCCTGGATGTGTTTGTTCATCTGTTTACTCAACTCCCATGAATGCCAGGCATACCAGGTACCTCAAAGCCAACAGTGGCCTTTCCTCCTCCAGGATAAAGAGTGGCTCTCCAGCGGCCATTGAGAAATTGACAAGAAAGAGAAACCAATAGAAAAAACAGATAAATGCTAGTCTTGTTTGCGAAAGATGAGGGTGTGATTGTGGGGAGCATGTGGATGGGTTGGCTTGACTTCTAATCCAGAAATGAGCTTGAATGACTTACAGGAATAGTATTGTGGGGACTCCAACGACAGGAACAGAAAGCCAGCTTGGGTTTGTTGTGAAATAAGAATGAAGACTCAAAGCTCCTTTACGTGGCGATCATTTATTTAAAAATACCGTAGGAAAAATGAGCTAGAAACCACACATCTTCAATATTGGTTGAAAGGGGTCCTTTTATACCTAAGTAACATGAGATGCCCCCTCAATTCCAGAAATTAAGAATCTAAACGACCTGAAATTGAAAGTAAATACACTTGGGATAAACATTTATGAAGAGACTCAAGGAGATCCTTTCAGGACAGGGAAGGCGAGAGGAGCCACAGGAAATGAGAATGTTGAGAAGAGGGTCCTGACACTCAGTCCCCACCCCCGCTTCTCTCCCAAGCACGTTCTGATGTACACGTGACCAGACTGAGAGGGTTAGACATGCCTGGCTGTGTACTCACATTTACTCTTGGAAGAAGAGGTTGTGAAGGGTTTTTAGTGAAGCTAAGTGATTTTTTTTTTATGAGCATGACATTAAACCCTGTGTCTACAGGCCTTTCCTGTGCCTTTGTCTTGTGTTGGTCAGATTTCATTGTTTTTTTGATTATTTGTTTGTTTGCTTGCTTGTTTTCATTTTGGGTCAGGAAAGCCACAGGTGGGTATGGGATAGGAGTTTTCAGGCAGCTTGGAATTGGCAGGGTATCTGACATGTCTTAGAATCCAGTGGTGTCAAAGCAGACCCACCCTCACGCACCGTGCTCCCTGTTCCCCATAGCTGCCTTCTTTCTGAGCAGGTGCACAGCATGGTCACCCTGCCTGCTGCCCCAACAAAAGGCTCAGGATAGAAAACTCAGTTCATGACTTTTGATTTCAAAAATTTAAATCCAGCAGATGAGAAAAAGATTGGGAGAAGAGAGGGGACATTAGTGGTGGGAGGCTTTGACATAGGCATGCTTTTGAGATGCTGTCTCCCTTCATGCCAGTGACGGAGTAGAAGGGGAGATCTTTGGAGAACTCCCAGGCCTGGGGAGCAGAGTACACGTTGTGCTTGGTGAGCAGGCGGAATGCCCCACGTGGTAATCGGCTTCCTGGCCAGCCGGCCAGTAGTGTGCTTGACCCAAGGAGGCTTGGGATCGAGGCAGGGAGGCACAGCCATGTCTTTGTGGCACCATCATAGAGCTAGCTCAGACGCTGTATGGACACATCCCAAACCTCTCTTCATTGGAACCACTCGGACTCCTTCAGAGCTTGGACATGATCTCTGGAATTGTCAATGGCTGGTATTGTTTTGACAGATCCTTCCTTTGCCTATGGACTAAAAACATTTGTAAGCTGGGTGTGGTGGTTTGCACCTATAATCTTAGCACTTGGGAAGTTGAGGTAGGAGGATTGCTGTGAGTTCAAGGCTAGCCTAGGCTACAAAGGGAGACCCTGCCTCAAGAAAGAAAAGATGCAAAGTTCTTTCTCACTGTAGCACTCTTTGCCAGCAGAATGGTCAATATCGCTGGGGCTGCCATGCCTCAGGTGGGTCCCTGGGAGCTTTCAAACCAGCAGGTGGTATGGGGTCAACTTTGCCTGGTCCTATATCTTGTCCCAGCCCTGATGAGGTAATTGTTTGTACTTGAGTCTGACTGTCAAAACAGATGGGACACTTCCCCAGCTGAAAGCCTCCAGCACAGCAGAACTGGAATCCAGTGGACCTGAGGTTTGAGCATCTAACACATGTATGTGATGGACATAATCCTTGCAATGAAGTGATGAAGGTCCAAGCCTGTGAACTGGGGAAGTGAGAGTCAACATGTGAGTCAGTGGAGATATGTGGCTTACTTACCCCAAACTGCAAGGAGAGCTCCCTGGGGCACAGGGCCACCCTGTCAACAGCACCTGCCAGAGCCGCTGCTGAGTGGCAATGTGTATTGTCCTCATTGGTGCTAGTGTCTTCCTGCTTTTTCCGGGCTGCACCTTACCAGAACTCCACGTCCATGTGGCTTGACAAAGGCCACCCTCAGTGACTCCGCAGTCCAGGCTGGGCTGAGTTCAGATGAGGAGGTCCAGAGTGTCTGTTGTCACCAGCTTCCAGCCCATCTCCCTCCACCTCTACCACTGTTTCTGCTCCACTCCTTGATATCTGTGCTCAGCAGGGTGGCATGAGGACCACACATTGCAGCATCCTCTGATGCTGAAGGGGACAAAGCTTCCTCTCTGCTGCTTCCTGCAGAACCTTGAGATGGAAGGGCCAGAAATCATGCAAACCTAGGATCCACTCTCATCAGGGACCACAGTGAGATGAGGAGGTCTGGGGAGGGGAGGATTCTCTGGTCCATGGTGAGATGTTCCTGGGCAGAGAGGAATGCCTGGACCCCGAAGGACCAGGTTGGGCTGTGGTTCCAGTGTTCTAGTGAATGAGAGTTGCCAGCAAAGTGAGGCACTGTCCTCAGCTGGCTCTGTTCACAGGTTCTAGTTTAGGGGGCAGAGACCGTGTTCTCACTGTTGTTACATCAAATCCTGCAGCTGGACTCTTTATAAAAAGGGATGGAAAACTTTAATTTTACCTCAATCACCTGTAAGAACAGCACACACTGCAGGAATCCTGCCCATGTGTCAGGGGAGAGACAACCTGTGTCCACTTACAGAGCTGACTCTGCCAGGAAGCATGTGTCCATCTCCATGGATTAGGGGCAGAAGGAGGTGTCCAGACACAATCGCCCAAGTGGCCAGAAGCTCAGAGGTGCTTCTCACTGAATGGAAATCACAGTCATCTTACCATTTGTTAGGGAACGCTCATTCTGGCCAGGTAGGGGTCTAGATGTTTGACTCCATTCACTCACCACAGGCTCACCCATGTCCTATGGGGGGGGTTCTCTCCATTCTTCAGTGGGAATGTCAGACATAGGAAATGAAATCACTAGTCCAAGTCAGGTCAACAAACAGTGATTTTTTTTTTATTGTTGTTGCAGTTATAGGAAGATAAGCAAGACGCTTACTGAGCATGTCTCTTGTGATTGTCTCTCACTGAAGGCTGCAAGGCCTTGAATGGAGGTTTTGTAGCTGGGTTTTAAGGACATGGCGAGTGGAAACTGCTGTGCCCAAGATTTTGGGCTCCAGGGACAACTTGCAGCTCCAAGGGTGCTTCCTTTTGGCTTCTGTAAAGGACTGGGAAGGGGTGACGCCCAAGTGATAGGACTGTGTTGTCCTTTATTTTTGCATGCGTGTGTGTGTGTGTGTGTGTGTGTGTGTGTGCATGCATGTGTGTGTGCGTGTGTGTGTACATGTGTGGTGTGTGTGTACACGCACTGTAAGTGAGGGTATGCATGCATAGATGTGATACACATGTGAGCATGTGCATGTGGAAGCCAAAGGTGGATGGCAGGTGTCTTCTTTGATTGATGTCCACCTTATTTAACCAAGAGAGGGCCACTAATTTGAATTCAGAGCTTGCTGATTTAGCTAGTTTCACTTGACCTGGAGATTCCTCTCTGCTTCCTGGGATCACAGGTGGGTCACCATAGGTGCTGCGGATCAGAACTCGGGCCCTTATGTTTGTACAGCAAGTGCTTTGTCCACTGAGTTATCTGCCTAGCCTGTGGCCTGTGTGTTTGCATTCTGAAGCCATTTCTATTTCATCAGTCAATGGGAAAAATTTAATTGAAATTGTAGTTATACAAGGATTAGAATTATAGATTGTCTGAAATGTAGTAAGAAATAGGAATGAGGGAGAGAGCAGGGAGGAGGGAAGCTAGGCGAGAGAGGAAGGGGGAGGGAGGGGTGGGAGGAGGAAAGGGCAAAATAAGGGGGAGGAAGGAAGCCCTTGACTCTTAAGATCTGGCTACTCCAGGATCTATGTAGATTGAACCCCTAGCTCTCCGCAGGCTGACCTGGGTTTCGGCATGAGGTAGTCAGCCAGGATTGAGGGGCTTATAGGAAAGGTCTATAGGGCTATCTTTAAGATGCATCATCTATTAAGGTGGAGATTTCCCTTTGGTCTGACATGGGGGAGGGCATTCCTTAGGCTTAGAACTGGGGAAAGGATGTGTCCACCTGGAAAGTGGTTCACAGGCCTTGCCTCTTGTCCACGAGGTCCCCTGCTCCTCTCTGCTCCCCTTCCCCCTGGCCTCTTAGGCCTGAACGTGCTGTTTCATAATTACATGCAGCCTTAGGAGAGCCGCATGTATGAATGAGTTTTGTCCTTGGCTGTCTCTTCTTTTCCTGTCCTCTTCCTTCTCTGTCCCTCTGCTTCTCTGCCTGTTCGTCTTATCACACTGCATTTTTTATGTAAGCTACTTCAGATTATTTTGAAAAGAGAGGTAAAAAGAAATATTCTCTTGCCTGAAGATGGTTATTTTGTCTTTTTATGTATTTCACTCTCATTTTCCTGTGAATTCTTAAATCAGTTATATATATAGTACATACATGTAATTTATTTTCAACTCTTGAGTTCACATGTTTATGTAAGCCCTTCCTCCTATTTTAAAAATATACCATGGATGTAACCTTTAATGTCTCCACCACAGTTTAGGACTGTCTGCTGTGGCTGGATGATTACATAACTCATGGTCTTCTGCCACCACGGGAAATAATGATCTTGCCTCAGTTTTGCTTTATTACTTTCTGAGACTCGGCATCTTAATCACTGGAGGGCTTGTGTAAAGTTCGTTCTTGAAAGATCCAGATGCCCCCCGCCCCTCCCTGGCAGTTGGTGACACGGGACAGTGTCTGAGTGGCTGATCTTGACCCTTGCTGTGGCAGCTGTCAGTTTCTGCTGTGCCCACTGACATTTGCTGAGGGCTTCCATGTCCCCTAGAGCAGGTTCAGACTCATGAAGAGTCCCGAGCTTTGATAATAAGGCTCTGTGTGACTCAGAGCGTGGGTCCATGCCCTGTGATGGAGTTGAGGGACTGGAGTGAAGAGCCGACTGTCCTAGACTGAAGACAGCCATAGGAGAGAACATCCCACTGTAGTGTCTGCCAAAAAGGAAAAGCATGACTTCACTTAACTGAGATGCTGGTAAAAAATGGCATCAGGTAGGGACCGACCTGGGTGCTCAAGTGAGGACTATCGAGACCATTTTAGCTCTTCTGTCTTGGTTCCACATAGTCTGTCCTTTAGGGAAGAGGACACTCTAGCTCAGAATTTTACATTTTACCCTAAATTCAGAAAAAAGGAAGTGTTTTTCGTTGCATCAATGTCCCAGGCTTACACTCTTGTTTCATGGGGCTGCTATGAACCAATAAGATGGTGGGCTAATAGGTTCAAACTTAGGCAGTGATCCTTCTTTTGCAGAACCTAGTCCAGGACACTTGAGAGTAACAAGAAGGGAGAGGGCACTGTCAACAAAGGGACAGGGGATGCTGGGTGGTTGACATGCAGGACAGCAGCATTCCCCCTGGAAATTGCTGCGTCTTTAGATCCACAATTCCCACTCTCAGATTTCCTCTTGCTTGTAACCAGCAAGACAGTTCTATATTGCTACCTCGGTGGGGGCCAAAGTATGGAATTCCACCCTCTCGGAGGAGGAGAAGATGCCTTCTTCTTGGAATGTTTATTTAAGTGTAATGCAAGCTTTTGTTTCCAACAACTGTAATTTTTCAGAGTCCTTAATTAGACGTGAAAACTATACACAATGGAAATTACTGTTGTGAATAAATATTTGCATGATACTCTGTTAAAAGCAAGCATAAAACACACAATTGCTTGTTTTACAAGCGTTCAGTGTTGCAAAATAGGAGATCAGCAGAACCATTGAGAATTCTATTGAATGGGAGAGAGAGGCACTCAAGTAGCATCATTTCCATATTTGAAGATACACTGGGGGGGGGGGCTTTGTAGATTGGCTTCCTGATGTGGGCTGTCTGTAGGCTAGAGGCTGAGACCCTCAAGGCTAGAATGCCTCAGCAGCAGTACTGTCCTTCACATTTGGGGTAAACAGTGTCAAAAACAGGAGGAAGCAGAGAATTTGATAGCGAGCAATGGGAAAGCAGGTCACAAAATATTCTGCCTTACTATTTTTATGGTCTGCACATCTTGCTTAATTTCCTTAAGCAGCACACAGCAGGGAGTTGGTTTTTGCCTATAGTTCAGATGAATGTAACCTCAAAATAGGGAGGAAAGACAATTTTGAAGATATTCTAGTGTTATAGATCACCTAAGTAATCGATAAGAGACACCTCTGGGGTGGTCTGGGAGGGTGTTTCCAGGAAGGATAAACTGAGGAAGACCTTCCCCCAGAGTGGATGGCCCTTCCAGTGGTGGACTCTTTTAAGAGGTTCCAGGAAAACGGGGTCCCTTTTGCATGGCTGCCTTTGTTACTTCCTGGTGAATGCATCTACCCTGTTGCTGCCTTTCTTCATGGACATCAGAACCCAGCTTCATTAGACTTCTAACGTGGACCCAGGAATGCTCCAATCCTTTAGTGCCTGATTGGGATTGCTGAGGCACCCAGCCTCTTGGACTGAGCAGCTAGCTACTGGGTGTTCAGACTCTCCAGCCTGCAGACAGCCATTGTTGGATTTCCTAGCTCACATTGTGTGAGCCAATGGAATAAATGCCCTTTGCACTATAAATTCATTTTTTCCGTTCGCAGTAACTTCCGTGCGTAGCACAGATTGTAGCTGGAGCAGCGTGCTTTTATTATTCTTTTATATTTTAAAAGTGTGCCTCTGTGAATGAAAGAGATCCGCAGCAGGGCGAGGGAACCTGCAGAGAGATGTGCCAGCAACAGGTAGAGGAGAAGAGATACTTTTGCTGTCTGTTTTCCTTGTATCCTGTGAGGTCAGAGGTGTGGGTTTGGACTGGCAGGTGGCATGAAGCAGTTATACTAGTGTTTCATGTCCACTGTGAACTTCACGTCAGTATTCTGAGATGAGCAGAGACAGGACAGATTAAAGTCCCATGCCACTGAAGTCCAAGCTGAGTTTATCAGGCTTCCTTAAAGAGCGTGGTGGGGGGTTACTTATAGGTGCATGAGACCTCAAAGCAGACATAAGATTGAGAAGTCGCATCCCAGCATGGACGGTGACATACTCCTAGCTGCTTGAATGGGACACCTGTCCTAGATCATCCAACATTCTCTCTCCCGACGAGGCCGCAAAACTTCACACATCTTTGCATACAGCTGGAACAGGGGCAACTTGAGATCTCAGGAGAGGGTTTAATGACTGTCCCACCCCCTCCTCCTATGGGAGAGCATCAAGAGGCCCAGTCTCAAGACTTGGATGAGAAGTCCCGGCTGTTTCTGGTAAATATAGCAATTGTTTTTCTCAGACAGCACACACGACAGGTATGCATTCAATGTGTTATGTTTGTGCAGCTGTGACCATGACCAGCACGCCAACTTGAAGACATTTTTGAATATTGAGAATCTTACAGTGAGAAAAAACTTTAAGAAGTCTGAGTTCAATACATCAACAAAGATTTTGTTGTAAGAAGATACAATAAAGTGATGGATGTTTTCCTTTCAAGGTTAAAAGTATATTTTAGGTTAGGGTAAAACTGTGAGGGAGCTGAAGACAGTAAGAATTTTGGGAGGAAAAGGAACAATGTGACATTTCTGATTGTTAATGAAGAATTCTCTTGGATTTTATAAATGGATGGTGGTGGGTGTCAAGCCGTTCTGTTATTTATATTCCAATAGATACATTCAAAAGAATGATGTAACAGTTGAATCTTAAAATGTCAAGATTTACAATACACTAGAAACTGCATCCTTAGTAACTATTGAAACTGGTGAAAAATATTAGATATTACTTCTGAGATGTGCAAGTGGGTGCGTGATTTTACAAGGTTTTATCTTAGAAGTCATGAAGTGGTCATGTTGGGGGTAATGGTTCTTAGCCTGGTGTCACACGTCGGGGTCATTCATGGAGTTTTCACCATGGTAGTGTCTAAACCAATGGCCATCATGAGATCTGAACAAGTCAGAGTGAGACCCAGGCGTGCTCTGAAAGACAACGACAAAGCCTCTGAGGTGTCTATCTGTGGGGAGAAGAGATGAAGGTGATTCCCAGGTCTGAGTGTCCACTCGAGTGTCACAGGAGATATTGGGGGTGGTAATAGTTAACTGAAACAGTCTGCATGTACCAAATTCACTTTTGTTTTACTGTACAGTGCTACAAGTCTTGACACAGGCATAACATGTGGTATCCATGCTATGACCAAGATGTAGAGCCTTCTCGTCAACCCCAAGTGTCATGGGGTACCAGTGCCCCCCCTTCCTCCAGGAGCCACTATCTCTCCCCGTTCCTGTCATTGTGAGTTTTGCAAAATGTTATTGAAATGGTTCTCCCAGTAGGTTGTCTGTTAAGTTCTGCTTTTCTGTCTTACCATATGCCCTTGGTGTCGTCCAGGTGGCTGGTGTGGGGTAGTGTTGACATCACCGAGAGGTGTTCCATAGATCAGCAAACCCAGGATGTGTTTATCTCTCCTGCAGATCAACGATGCCAGTGTAAAGGGTTGTGGCTATTTCAAATGAAGCTAGGATAGGTTTTTGGCATGATTTTATGCTTGCATTTCTTTGTGGGTCAATACCTAGGGATGAGACTGTGGGTCATATGGGAAATGTATTTGATATTGTGACGATAATGCCAAACTGTTTTGCAAATGATGGAATTGTTTGGCATTTCCATCAGTCGTGAGTATATTACAGCTGCTCTGTGTGTAGTAGTTATCCTCTCCTTTCTGGGACAAAACACAGAACCAGAAGCAGCTTATAGGAGGCAAGGGTTTCTTTTATAGGTTTACAGATCGAGGGAAGATTTCACCATGGTGGGAAAAGCATAGCAAGAGCAGATAGCTGGGTGTCACATCACTGGGAGGAAGCAGCCAGAGTGAGCTAGCTGGCATTGTCAAGTAGGCTGAACTATAGGAACCAAGGTCCACCCAGAGTGGACCACTACCTCCAGGACCCCACGAGCTAGGGGCTGAGTATGATCCTTAACCACAGACACACGAGGGATGGGAAACATTTGACTTTAAAAACCACCACAGTGTGCATGCCAGCACTTGGAGTTTGTAGCCTGAAATCTTATGTCAGTTGTGCCTCTGTGTGTGTGTGTGTTGTCCCCTCCCTTCCAGTGGTGGTATTGATTTGAACTTCCCTGATCATTAATGGTTTCAAGTAGCTGTAGTACTTGGTTAACATCTGTGCAGCTTCTTTGGAAAAGCTTCTAAGTAAGTCCTTTGCTGTCCTAAAATGTACCATCACTTGGGTAGTCTTACCATTCAGTTCTGAGAAATGTTGGCATGTAAGACTTTCTTTTTTAAATCACATATGTAACTTGAAAATATTTTTCTCCATCAACAGTATCTTGCTTAACCTGTCTTTTGTACAGTGGATTTTAAAAAATTACTTAGAAGAGTTCAATTCGTCTTTTCTTTTATGAAATCACTTTTGTTGTAATTTCTTCAACATCTTGTAGAAGCCTTGTAGTTAAAGGTTTCATTGGGGTTTATGATTCATGCTTGATTAATTATCATAACATGCAAAATAGGTCAAGATTTCCATTTTGTATAGGATTGAGGAATTATTCTAGCATAATTTATTGTAAGACTTTTAATCCTCTTTTAAGAGAGCTTTGAATTTTGTTGAGATTATCTGAAGATATATGGCATTCCCTCAACTTTGTTTCCTTTCCTGAGCTTTGTGTCCCAGATTTCAAATGATAGATTGAAATTAGACAGTGTGGCCCTTCTAATTGTGTTCAGAAATCTTGTGACTATTCTAGTTCTCTCATGATTGATGCAACTATTGAGACTTAGTGTGTCATTCTTTAAAAAAAAAGACTTTCGGGATTTTGGTTGAAATTGCATTGAACTTGAAAAAAAAAATAAACCAAACTCAAACAAAACCTACCATAGTAATAAACATTTCCCTCTTCATTAGCTCTCTGGTTCATGAATATGGGATATCTGGCTGTTTATCTCTATTTTATATGATTTTTAAAAATCATTGCTGTTTGATAGTTTACAGCACATAGGCGCTACTCATAGATTTTCAAGATTTATTCCAAAGCGTTCCAGACTTTGAGTGCTAATGAGAATAGTGGGTTTAAGAATCTTCAACTTCTATTTCTGTTGTTGTATGTTAACCTCATTTGTTTTAGTGAACTTGTTTTGCTAGCATTTGGCAATCTTCCCTGGGGCCAAAGCCTATCATTTCTTATGACTATTCAGTCTTTATACCTCCTCCTGTTTCTTCTCTCTTGTCTGTTGCATTGGCTAGCCCCCCCCCCCCCAGTGGCATCAAATGAGCATGGTGAAGAGTCACATCCCTACCCTGTCATCATCACCAGGCTTTGTGCTTTTACAGCATTAAGTATGATGTCAGCTCCAGGTTCCTGTAGATATTCATAAAGATGGGAAGCTCTGCTCTGGTCCTGATGTGCTGAGAGGTTCTCTAATACAAGACATGGAATCTTTTCTGGATTAATTGCCACGATGATGTGATTTTTTTGTGTGTCTCTGGATATGGTGGATTACATTAATTTATTTTCAAATACTGAGCCACCCTGCAGTCCTGAACATACTCAAATTAGCCATTTAATTATTCTTATATATTGCTAAACTTGACTTGCCAATAGGATATAGAAGGTTTGTGTCTAAATTCAGGAAACATATTTTCCACAGATTTATGTTCTGTCTTTGCTTTGCTTATTGGGAAATTGGTTTCAAGATGGGGGGCATGACCTCTGGTTGAAGTTCTGGAGGTCATCACCTTGAAGCTGTGCATTGAGCTAGGGAGTCTTTAGATGTTTGGATATTTGGGGAACCATCTGGATCTGGAGATTGTTTTTTTCAGGTTTAAAATTGAAAATTAAATTGGCTTGAGAGTGCAGGACTGGGCACATCACCTCTGTTGTACTTGATAGTGGAGGACTGTGCACATCACCTCTGTAGCACTTGATAGTGGAGGACTGTGCACATCACTTCTGTTGTACTTGATAGTGGAGGACTGTGTACATCACCTGTTGCACTTGATAGTGGAGGACTGTGCATATCACCTGTTGCACTTGATAGTGGAGGACTGTGCACATCACCTGTTGCACTTGATAGTGGAGGACTGTGCACATCACCTCTGTTGCACTTGATAGTGGAGGACTGTGCCCATCACCTCCGTTGTATGGGTGAACATTGATCATTTATACTTTTTGATGATTTGCTCCATTTTACATACATTTTCAAGGAGATTGAAGTAATTTTGTTCATAATGTGATTAGCCTTTTCCTGCTTTAGAACGTGATGTGTACTCTGTTTCCTCTCGGTTACTAGCAAGAATCTTTTCTCTCCTTTTCTCCTTAGTCAGTTTGCATAGAAGTTCACAGATTTTACATGTCTTTTCAAAGTACCAGTTTTTCATTTTCATTGATTTTTATTATTTTTTCACTCTTTAATAGGTTTCTGATCTAGTGTTTATTATTTTCTATTCTAGCATTTGGTTTAATGTTTCTTCTTTTTCGCTATAATTTTCACTTATAAGCTCAGACAATGTTGGAGACTTTTTTCTCATACAAACCTCCAATGCTACAACCTTCCCTCTCGGCAATGTTTAACTCTGTCTCTCCACTATGTCTCTTTTATTACAACTTTGTACTTTCATTGCAACTTACGTTTATTTTTCTAACGTTCTCCGTGACTTTCTTTTTTACTTGTATATTATTAAGGTGGTTGTGGTTCGACTCAGGGATCTGAGCAGAATAGGGGGCAGAAAGACTGTGAGAGCCCTGGTGGGGAGAATATCCAGAGACAATGCCGCTCTCAGTAACAACATACTAGGGTCGGTGAAACTGGGCTGACTCCTAGGCTATCCATGGTCCCCTGCCCCCAGGGACTGATCCAGACTGCCCACAGAGGAGGATATCCAGCTGATTGGGGATGAGGAAGAGGGGCATTGGGGAACTGGGGATAACAACTCATTGTTTGCCCACTAAATAATGTAACTCATTATGGACAATTAAAAAAACACCAGCTTTAACTTTACAGTGGAAGAAAAAAGATGGTTGTGGTTTATTTATTTATTTATTTATTTATTTATTTATTTATTTATTTATTTATTTTTATTGTCCATAATGAGTTACATTGTTTAGTGGGTCAACCATGAGTTGTTATCCCCAATTCCTCATTTCCCGCCCTCCCCATCCCCAGTCAGCTGGATATCCTCCTCCGTGGGCCGTCTGGATCAGTCTTTGTGGTAGGGGACCATGGATAGCCCAGTCTTCAGCTGGGTTCTCATGACCCAAGTGTGTTGTTACTGATGGGTGCCATGCCTCCAGACCGTCTCCCCCACCACGGCTCTCACAATCTTTCCACCCCCTCTTCCGCTCAGTTCCCTGAGTCATGGTGGGTGAGTATTAAGGCTGCTTTAATGTTGTGAGCTTAGGGGTTTTTGTGTCGAGAATCGTTGGTTTCTGTCTCACTGGCTTATCCTGTGTTGATTTAATGGCTATGGCTGTGGGTCCCTTGTTCATCCTGTCCTTCTCTGCGGGGTTCCATATGGATCCTCCACGATATGACTGTGGTGGCTCATCTCTTGCCAGGATTTCAGCTTTCTGCCTGCAGTCGGTTGGTAGGGTTGGTTTATTTATTTTGAAATATTAGATATATTTCTTCTCTTTTCTCCTCTTTACTCCTCTCATCATCATCTTTTTCTACTTTTCCTTTCTCTTTCCTTCCTGTTCTTTTTTCTTTTCTTTGTTTCCCCTCCCTCGCTCCCTCCCTTCCTCTCTTTTTTTCTTTCCTTTTTTTTAAAACTCAGAATCCAACCTAGGACTTTGTCCATGCTAGGAAAGTGCTCTGTGACTGATTGATAGCCAAAGCTGTCTCTTCACTTTTTATTTTGCAATAGTGTGTCACTACCCTTCTCAGGCTGCCCTTGAATTCACTACGTAGCACAGGCAGGACTTGAACTTCCAATCTTTCTGCCTCAGTCTCCTGAGTAGCTGGAATCATATATCCTTCTGATAAAAATTTCTAGGGCTGGAGCAATGGCTCAGCGGTTAAGGCACTTACCTGCAAAGCCTAATGACCCTGGTTCAATTCCCCAGTACCCATGTAAAGCTAGATGCACAATGTGGCCCGTATGTCTGAAGTTTCTTTGCAGTGGCTGGAGGCCCTGGTGTTAACATTCTCTCTCTCTCTCTCTCTCTCTCTCTCTCTCTCTCTCTCTCTCTCTCTCTCTCCCTGTCTTTCTTCTCTCTGTCTCCCTCTGCTTGCAAATAAATAAATAATTAATTAAAATATTTCTAACTTTGGCCATTTTGGTCTGGTAACTGTTGTTAGGATGTTACATGACCTTATATTTTTATTTTCTTTTTGTGACAGAATCTCACTGTGGACCCCAGGCTAGCTTTGAACTCATAATCTTCCCACTTAAAGGCTGGAATTATACGTATGTGTCATGTCTCCTTCCCTGTCCTCAGTGATGTTCAACATGGTCTCTCTTGCCCATTCCTCACTGTGCTCTTGAGACGGCTGCTCTGCTGTGGCTGGCTGGGATTCTTTGTAAATGTCCAGCAGGCCTGGTGGTTGCTGGTGGACCCTTACCAACACACTGTACATTCCTTACATTGGGCAGGAGATGGTTGGGATTTTCAATGATAATTATGGAAAATTTTGATCATATTTTAATGTTCTTCTTAAAATTCTTAAAATTCTGTGAGTTTTGCTTTATGCAGTTTTAAATTCTGTTGTTAGCTGCACATACACATGTAGCACTATTCTGCATCTGGACAAACTGATTCTTTCATAAATAGGTATTATACCTTTTCCATGGGTACTATTGCTTATTTGGAAGTTTATTCTTATTTTAATATAACATTTCAGTTTTTAAATTTGATGCTTGAACAGTCTATATTTCCCTGTCTTTTTTTCTTTTTTAACCAGCTAAAGTCTGTGTAATGTTTCTTATAGACATTCTGAGACTGGGTATTATGTCCTGACAAGCTATGCATTTTAACTGATCTGCTCAGACAATTGCATTTCATGTAATTTTGTATTTGGCTGGGAATGAGAATACCATCTTAACAGGTGCATTTTACTTCTCTCTGTTCTTTCTACCTCTCCATTTTTCAGTTAATGGAGCTTAGCTTATAATTCTATTTTATATCTGACAGTGGGTTGTAATTTATGCCTTTAAAATTTTGATAGTGGATTCTCTAAGGTGCCCAATGCGGACCTTCACTCCGTTTCAGTTTGCCTTTTAGCAAGCAGTCTTGGGTGTGGTGTAAGAACTTGCCCAAAGCGTATTTTCATTCCTATCTTTTCACTTTTGGTTTGACTAATATCATTTATTTTACTTTTATAGCGCTATCAGTCCTCAATACATTGTTATTGTTTTTGCTTTATACAGGAACTTATTTAGTCAAATTAAATTAAGAAAAATGATTGTATATTACTTCATTTAATAATTTCTAGATGTGTTCCATTCTTTTTATAATCGATATTTTTATTGTCCAAAGTTAGATACATTGTATTAGTAATTCTTATGTTGGTATCACCGATTCCCTCCTCCCTGTCCCCAATCCACTGGGTATCCTTCTCGCTGGGCATACTGGATGGTTCCATGGGGTAGGAGGTTATGGACAGCACAACAGGCAGCCAGATCCCCACTCCTTGTGTGTTGTTACTGAGGGGGGGGCAACATCCCTGGATATTCTCCCCCGACCATGGCTCTTAGAATCTCTCTGCCCCCTCTTCCGCTCTGTTCCCTGAGTCATGGTGGGTGAGATTTAAGACTGCTTTATTGTTGAGATCTTAAGGGCCTCTGTACTTCTGCTTTTGGTCATGTTGGAAATCGTTGGTGTCTGTCACGCTGACTTATCCTGTGTTGACTGATTAGCTGAACTGATAGATCTCTTGCTATCTCATCATTCTCTCAAGGGTTTCATTTGGGACCTACACAATAAGCCTGGGGTCTCTTGCCAGAATGTCAGCCCTCCACCTGTAGCTGGTTGGTGGAGTTAGAATGACCCTGTCTCTCTCACTGGCTTCTGAAAAATGCAAACAAATAGTATCTCCATAGGAGAGTAAGGTCAATATGGGTTAAATGTGACACACATTTCTTATTTGGCAAGATTCTATTGGGATTAGCCTTTCTGTAGTTCTTTAGTAATGGGAGTTTCCCCTTAGGGGCCCAAGTTTTTGGTTCCCATCGGGTTTTTCCTTGAGTCCCAATTCCAGTTGAGGGCTCCTTGACACTGAGTGGATTTCTTGTCCAATTTGAAAGCTGTTGACTAACTTCACCCCCAGGTGTGTTCCATTCTTCATGCAGATTTCAAGTCTAGCTTGGTAACATTTGTTCTCTGTTGTAGTCAGCCACACACCACTGGGATGAATCTCCAAACCAGGCACAGTTTGGGAGGGAAGTATTTATTGAAGTCATAGATTCAGGGGAAGTTCTATAAAGGAGGAAGAGGCCGGCCCCCATTAACAGGTCCAAGAGGGAGAGGAACCCATCACCAGCACCTGAAGCCAGCACACTCAGAACTCCGACTAGCAAACAACAGGAACTCCAGGCTTGAGCTCAGACTGCTCTTTGCGTATGTATAGCTGGAATTAGGGCCGGACCCTAGGATCTGGCCAAGGCGACGCATCCTCCAGCCAGGCAGCTGAAGAAAAACTTTAATAAGCTCTTAAACCTACTGGGAGACATCCGTTCAAACTACCACAGTCTTCCTGAACAACCCCCACCAGTAGTCTGGACCAGGGGTCTGTTGATCATGTATCCCTGGCTGTTTGCTACTGGTCTGAAAGTGCTTTGAATCCACCTTCATTTTTGAAGATTCTTTTTCTGAGTATCAGCCTGGATGCACTGTTTGCTCTTCAGCACTTTAAAGATGTTACTTTGGTGTCTGCTGCCTGACAGAGCTTCTGACAAAGGAGTCTGCCAGGTTCTTATTTTTGATGGGCCTTTTTGTTTTGGATGAACTCAAAATTGTACTCCCTTTCAGAAATCTGAATATGATGTGTCCTTTGTTTACTGTGCTTTGGATTCTCTGAGCTTCTTGGATATGTGGCCTGATGTCTTTCATTAGCTTGTAAATCCTGTAGCTGCCCTTCCTCTCCCTACCTGTCTCCTCTTGGGATTCAGTTACATGTACAGAACTCTGTTTCCTTTTATCCCTCATATCTTGGCTGCTCCATTCTGTTTGTTTTCACTTCCTCGTGTTCCTCTGAATGTTTCCACTTCCGTGGTTTTTGTTGAGCTCTTTTCCTACCACTGGTGGTTTTTTGGTCAGTCTCCAAGGAAACCTGCCAAAGGGACTTGCCGTCTGTTCCTGGGTAAGGTTTTCACTTCCAGGACGTTCACTTGGCATTTTCCTTGTTTCATTTCTTTGTCTTGTCATAAACTTGTTCACTTACTCCTTGTTGACTGGGTAGCAACCTCCTGTGCCCTGTGTCGATGAATGAGGGCTAGTCTATTCTCTTCGGAGAGGAGTCTGTCTTTCCTTGACATTCAGGCCGGTTGGTTTCTCTGTGACTGTGATTGATGTCCTCATGAAACTTTATTATACCCTCTAGTGTGCACCCCCCCTCCACTATGGTGGCCTGGTTGTCATGAGGACCACGTGTTTTCCTCTTTCTACATCTCAGGGGAGAACTTCTGAAATGCACTTTTCAGTTAGTAGAATCAGAGATGCCAGGTGCTGTGAGGGGTCTGAAGTGACTTTAAAGGTCCTTCTGTGATGGGTCAGATGTCTGCAAAGGTAGCCCCTCCCCTTGAGTGGGAGTTGTCTAGCTAGAGTTACACCCTAGGGGCTAAAACTGATTGGTCAAATATGAACCAATCAGTTGTCTCTCTGACTCACCTGGGGAAAACTTAAAATTAACTTCCCTAGAGGAAGCCGGCCTCTTCCCTCACATGGCAAAGGAGTAGAAAGACTGCTGTATATCCAGGCCTTAGGAAGGTAAGCCTTTCTCTACCCCAGCTAATATCTGGGGTGGGGGCAGGCTCCAGACTTTTTCCCTCATGAACCTCTCCTCATGATGGGAGCTCTCTATTATCTTTCCTTCTGCTGCTTATTTAGTTGAACAACTTAAGTTCTGTTAAACTCTCCACGTGTTCTCCCCACACTGGTGGCTGGAGAA
>PVHP010003353.1:47406-79456 GCA_004024765.1 Zapus hudsonius
GAACTGGGGGGGGGGGGGAATTCAATGGTAAAAACCAAATATAACTGTGCCAAGATTTCCCCATATCACTTCCAGGTGCCTGCAATATGTTGGACTGAGGGCTGACCCTTCAGGGAAGTGTGCCATGTGGGTTATGTATGAGGGGGATTCTCATTTTCCCTACTGAGGTTCTTTTCTCTTCTCTCTCTTTTTTTTTGCATGTGTATAATCATGTGCTGTGTGTGTGTGTGTGTGTTTATATGTGATGCATTCAGGTGCACATACCTATGTGTGCAGGTGTATGAGGTGTGTGGAGGCTAAGGGCACCCTTGCGTATTGTTGCTCAGATGCCATACACTTTTGTTTTCAGACTGACATAGTGCTTTATTTAAGCTGTCTGTATGAAGGAGAATAGCGCGCATCCCTATCGTATACATGTAAAGATACTGAGGAGGAGCAGTGTGCAAAACCAGTTTCTTGTCATTATTTCACATCCCGTGGGCCATATATGTAAGGACATGAACAACCTAGTGTGACCAGCAGTGATAGGGACAGTTTCTGGGTCATAGCTGTGCCTGCTTCGAACCCTTGACCAGATGACCAGATCTTATGTGAATCTTGTGGATCTAGTGACAGAACTAGCAAGTCAAGAAATGTCCCAAACTATATAGAGCTACAGGGAGGTAACTCAATTGCCAATGTAGAGGTTTTCTTTTCATTTAAATACTTTACATTTCATGCTGGCCTCTAATGCACCACCAGGAGCACGATAAGGAAACTGTCCTGTGGACAGCACAAACGGTAGCAGCAAGTGTGAGCCCTGAGGTGTAGAGAGACCCTGCAGTTAGGAAGGAAGAACCTTACTTTGTACTCTAGAGAGGTGCGTGGCCCCTATGAGAACAGCCAGCTTTAAGAAGCCGGAGATCAGGTATGGAAGCGGGGAGAATGCTGGAGTAATGCCGTGTCATTAGTGAAGAAAGCAAAGCTGCCAAGCACTTCTTTTGGAGACAGAATATCTCACAGCTTGGAGCTTGCCAACCAGGCTAGACTGTGTCACCAGGGAGACTCAGGGATCCTCCCTCTCTCTAGCACTGGAGCACAGACCTGCCAGTTTATGTTTTTATGTGGTCTCTAGGGATCAAATCCAGGTTCTCAAGCTTACAAGGTAAGCACTGAGCCATCTTCCCGAGGCAGTTAGGGTCACTGGGGCCGAGAAAGTAAAGGCAGGAATGTCTTGGAGCCAGCACTGTGGAACGAGCCCCTCCCTGGGGATGGAGTGGGGGGTCTCCTGGCATTGTGGTTGGTCAAGCTTAACTTCCTGAGCCAGCCTAGCCCAGACCGGTCAGTTGTCTCTGTGGCTCACCTGAGGTGGGAGGCAGAAACTACCACCATGAGGTTATACAATACACCAGGGGAAGGCAAGTTGCTTTGGCTAGCCAGCTCAGACTCCTGACCCTCTAGGTTCTAGTTTTCCTTCATGCTGGCCCAGGGCCTCGACAAGGGGAGAAAACCCCCGACCTTTAGTCCCACGTGGGCTTTACCCCTCTTGCCCCCTTCACAGCAGGAGCTTTCTGTACTTTCTCCTCTTTTCTGCTCTTAATCTAGGCCCACTGTGTGGGCTGTCAGACCACCTGCGTGCTCCTGTGCCTTCTTCCTTGGGCCACAGACCCTCCCTTCCCTCTCCTGACTTCTGAATAATATAATAACTTAATATTCTTTTTAGTCTTGCTTTTATTTAATTCTTTAAGTAAAACACAAGAACTCAGGGTTTGGGGCTCAAGACCTCTTTTCTGAAACCCAGTTACCCCATAATCATTCCCAGCCCCAAATTACTTCATATATCAACAATCAGGATAACAGAAGTGTTTCAAATATTAGGTATGTAATAGAAGAAATTGTTTTTATGGTGGAATGTTTGCAGGCTGAATGCACACAGAGTTTAGCAATGCAGGAATGACAGCTACCTCTAGGGTGTGCCACTTACTTGCTCATTGCTGGTACAAAGCACCTGACCAGCAGCATCTTAGTGAAGGAAGGAATTTTATTGGTTTACAGTTCCAGAGGATAGATAGAGTCCATCATAGCAGGGAAAGCCTGGGAAGACTGTCCAGTCACTGAATAGGAGGGGGTGGGGAATAGAACACAATGCAGGCCACTGCTCAGCCAGTTTTCTCCTGTTTATACAGTCCAAGACCACAGCCCATGGAACACACCACACACAGCAAGGACGGGCTTAATTTAATCTAATCTAGAAAGTCCATAACACATGTGCCTAGAGATTTGTTTCTATGGTGATACTCAATCCTGTCAGGTTGATAATGAGAGATGATGAAATACAAGGAAGGAGATGATATCCCAAAGGCCAGATAGGAGCTTCCAGGGGGAACAATGCAAGACAGCAGTTGAGGTGTCATGTAATAGGAGACAAGGCCCTGGCTGTCTTGCCCCGCCCCCAGGCTCCTGCCAGTGACTGCCATCAATCAATCAATGCCATCATCAGTCAATGCAGAACAGAGCAGAAAAGGTCAAGCAGATGCTGGGAGGGGCAGCTGTGTGTATCTCAGAGCAAAGAGCATAGTTTCATGGTTGAAGGAAAGCTACCAAAATTGCATGTAGCAATAAAGGACACAGCTGTCCATCAGGTGACAGAAGACAGAAGGTGTGGTCAGTTTGGTGGTCTGAGCCCAGGTGGCTCAACATCAATCCTTCAGTGTAAGGGTGTGTTAGGCATGACCAAGATGGAACTTGAGTTGGTTCTTCCTTGGAAAGAATGCTTTTAGCTTAGGTGAGTAATCTGCTACTTAGATTAGCTTTGGGGAATTTTCTGAAATAAACACTGAGAACATTTACCATGGTGACTTCAGCAATAGGGTCTTATCTTTTACCTTGAGCCTGTCAAGAAGCCTGTCTTGTTTGGGGGACCTCATAGGTCTCTCTGATGAAAAGCTCAATGTGGGTAGTAACCGAATTCTGGCATTGGGAGTTACAAGCCAGATTCCAATGTATTAGGGTTAGACTTCATCCAACCCTCTTCAGGGCCCTTCTTACCAGAGGATACCCCATATTCCTTTGGAGGGTTACATCTTTTAGCCAGAAGCAAGGATTCTGTGGTATCTATTCATTTTTGATTCAGTTTTGTATATGTCTCCCCCACTCTCCCATCTCCTCCCCCAACCCTATTTTCTGTCCGTGGAGTTGCCAATCAGGTTTGCTTGCTACTCAAGCTCTTCCTGTTTAGGAACTACAGATGAGGGAGAATATGGGACATTTGTCTTTCTGTTCTTATATGACTTTGCTGAGTAGGATCTGTTCCAAGTCCACCCATTTTTCTGCAAATTTCATTATGTCATTTTTCCTTATTGCTGAGTAGAATTCCTTTGTGCATAAGTACTATAACTTTGATATGCATTTATCCACTGAGGGGCATCTGGGTTGATTTCAATTCTTAGCTATGGTGAATTGAGCAGCTATAACTATGTCTGAGCAAATGCCTCTGTGTTGAAGAGAGGAGCCTTTAGGGTCGATGCCAGTAGAGGAATAGCTGGGTCAGTTGGTAATTCTATTTTCATCTTTTTCAGATGTCTCCATACTGATTTCCATAGTGGCTGTATAAGTTTGCACTCCCACCAGCAGTGAAGGAGGGATCCTTTTGCCCATATTCATCTATTGTTAGACTTTTAAATGATCGCCATCCTAGCTTGAGTAAGGTGAAATCTCATAGTTGTTTTAATTTGCATTTCCCTTATGATTAAGTATTAGCCATTTATATTTCTTCCCTTGTGAATGTCCTATTCCGTTCATTGCTCCACTTTTTAAGTGGGTTTGTTTGATTTTTTATTACTTAATTTTTGAATTCTTGTAGATTCTAGATATTAGGGATCTCTGTCTTTTGTGTGGCTGGAGAAGATTTCCTCCCAATCTGATAGTTGTATGTAGGCTTTGTGTATGGTATGTTTGTCTGTACAAAAGCTTTTTAGCTTGAAGAGATCCCATTGGTTGAATGATTGTTGAATTTCCTGGGATACTGGTGTAATGTTCAGGAAGTTTTTCTCCACACCTATATCATGGGGAGTTCCCCCTTTTTTCATCCAGGTATTTAAGAGTTTCAGTGTCTAGTTTCATTTTTTCACATGTGGTTATCAAATTTGTCCAGCACCATTTGTTGAAGCTGCTGTCTTTTCTATCTATCTATCTATCTATCTATCTATCTATCATCTATCTATCTATCTATCTATCTATCTATCTATCTATCTATCTATCTATCATCTATCTATCTGTCTATCTGTTTGTTTGTCTGTCTGTTTTTGTGACATTACCATGCTGTTTTTGATACTATGGCTTTGTAGTATAGCTTTAGATGAGGAATGGTAATATCTCCCAAGGTATTTCTTTTGCTGAGGATATTTTTTGATATCCAAGGCCTTCTGCCATTCCATATGGATTTTGTGATTATTTTTTCTATCTCTGCAAAGAATGGTGCTGGAATTTTTATTGGTATTGCAAAGAATCTTCATATTGCATTTGCTTGAATTGCCATTTTCACAGTATTAATTCTACCTATGCAGAAGCATGGAACGTCTTTCCATCTTCTCATGTCATCCTCAATTTCCTTCCTGAGTATTTTTATATTTTCATTATATAGGTCTTTCACATCCTTGGTTAGTGTTATTCCAAGGTCTTTGATTTTTGTTTGTGTGTTTTTTTGAAAATGGGGCAGTCTACTGATTTATTTTTCTGCATGCTTGTCCTTTGCATTATATGAAGGCTACAGATTTTGTGTGTTAATTTTGTATCCTGTTATTTGCTGAAGGAATTTATCCCCCTTAGGAATTTTATAGTAGAGTCGTTTGGGTCTGTTATGTATAGGATCATGTCATCTTCAAATAGGGCTATTTTGACTTCCTTCTTTCTGATTTGTGTCACTTTACATATTTCTCCTGTCTTATTGCTTGTGCTAGAATTTCCAGTACTATGTTGAAGAGCATTGGTTAGAGTGGGCACTCCTGTCTTGATCCCAATCTTTATGGGAAGTCCTAGAGTCTTTCACCATTACATACAATTTGGGCTTTAGGTGTTTTGTATATGGCCTTTATTATGTTGAGATATTATCCCTCTGTGATGGGTAAGTTTGTTGTCAACTTGACCTGTTGACCCTTGGGTGGGTCTCAGAGGTTGTTGACAGGAAAGCAGCCCTTTCAGTAGGGGGCCGGATATAGGATATAAGGAGGCTCTGGTAAACTAGAAACAAACATCCCTTCCTGGGAGGGCAATCCAGGAAGGAAATTGCAGAGACTCTGGGAGTTAAGAAATTTGGGGAAGGGTTTGCAAGACCCTACCCCGAGGCTATATAAAGGGGGAAAAATCTTGCCTATTTTGCTGGTGTGTGTGTGGTGTTGGTGATGTGTTTCTTGCTCTCTGCTTGGACCTGTGAAAGGAGGCCAGCCTCTTTCTCCACTATGGAACTTCCCCTGGATCTGTAGCTTCAGTAAATCCTTTCCTCCCATAACTATGCCTGGTTTGGAGATTCATCCCTGTGGCGTTTGGCTGACTGCAACGCCCTCCATGCACAGTCTCCTGCATATTGATCATAAAGTGATGTTGTATTTTGTTGAAGGCCTTCTCTGCATCAGTTGAAGTGATCTTATGGTTCTTGTGTTTAATTTATTTTTTAATGTGGTGAATTATGTTGATTGATTTCTATATGTTTAATCATCCCTCATCCCTTGGATGAAGCCTACTTGATTTAGGTGAATAATATTTTGGATGTATTGAATTCGGTGAGGATTTTGTTTATGATTTTTGCATCTAAGTTCATCTGTGATATAGGTCTATATATAGTTTACCTTTCTTGTTGCAGCTTTGTTTTTGGTATTAGGGTGATGCCAGCTTCATTGAAGGAGGGAGAGGGGGGACAATCCCTGTTCTCTGATTATGTGATAAAGCTTGAGAAAGAGGGATTTCAGTTCTAACGTAAATGTTTGGTAGAAGTTGGCTAAGACTCAATGACGTCCTGGACTATTCTTTTTGGGAGGTTTTGAATTACAGTTTTCAATTTTGATGTATGTAATAGGTTTGTTTAGGAGCTTTATTTGCTGTGGGTTTAGTTTTGGTAGGTGGTAGGTATCCAGGAATTCATCCATTTCTTCCAGGTTATCCAATTTTATGGAGTAGATGTCTTGGAAATAAGTCCTGATGATTCTTCTAATTTCATTGATGTCTGTTGTGACCTCGCCTTTTTTTTGTTTCTAATTTTGTTAATTTGAGACTTCTCTCTAAATATTTTTTTTTGGTTGATCAAATTGGCCAGGGGTTTATCAATTGTATTTATTTTTTCAAAGCCCAAGCTCTTAAATGTGGTCAATTTATTTAATTGTTTTATTAGTTTCCAATAAATTAATCTCTACTCTGATCTTAATTATTTTTTTTTCCATCTGGAGCTCTTAGGGTTGAACTGTTGTTTTTTCCAATGCCTTTAGGAGGCTGGTTAGGTTTATAATTTGAGCTCTCTCTGTCTTTTTTATGAGGGCATTTAGTGCTTTAAAATTTCCCCTTAGGACTTCCTTCATTGTATCCCAATAAGTTTTGGTATATTGTGTTTTTTTGAAATCATTCAGTTCAAGAAAATTTGCAATTTCCTTTTTGATTTCTTCCACAACCCTTTCATTGTTTAATATCATCTTGCTTAGTCTCCAGGAGCTAGAGTAATTTCTGTTGTTTTTCTTGTTGTTAATTTCTTGCTTTAATGCATTGTTGTCTGATATGTTGCAGGAAGTTACATCAATCAACCTGAATTTATGGAGCCATGCTTTATGTCCTAATGTATGATCTGTTTTGGAGAAGGTTCTGTGCTCCGCTGAGAAGAACGCACATTCTGTAGAATTGGATGGAATGTTCTGCAGATGTCTGCTAGGTCTAATTGATCTATTGCGTTGTTATGATCTATTGTTTCCATGCTGATTTTCTGTTTGGATGATCTGTCTAGTAATGACAGTGGGGTATTAAAGTCTTGATGGAATTGGGATTTATTTCTGATTTTTTTGTTAAGTAGGTTTGGCTTTATGAAATGTGTTATACCTGTGTTTGGTGTATATATATTTATGATTGTGATATTCTCTTGTTGAATCATTCCCTTGATGAGTAAGAAATGTCCTTCTTTGTCCTTTTTAATTACTTTTGGTTTAAAGTCTATTTTGTCAGATATTAATGTAGCTGCACCTGCTTATTTCTTATTTCCATTTGCTTTTAAAATCAAATTCCATCGTTTAACCTTGAGGAGGTGTCTGTCTTTAGTGGTAAGGTAGTTTTCTTGAAGACATCAGATGGAAGGATGTATTTTTCTGATCCACCCTGTTAACTTTGATGGGTGAGTTAAGCCCATTAATATTCAACTGTGAGTTTTGATTTAATCCCTCCCATGCTGGAGGGTTTATGGGGATTGATGTGTTGTACACTTATATGATATTATGTTCATCCTTTTGTAGGCTCTTCAGGTTGGCTTCTTGACTCTTATGTGTGGAATATTTCCTGGAATATTCTCTGTAGGTTTGGCTTTGTGTTTATATAATCTTAGAGCTGCTGGCTTTTATCATGGAACATTTTTCTTTCTCCATCTATTATGAGAAATGCTTTTACTGGGTAAAGTAGTTTGGGTTGGAAGCCATAGCTTGTTAGCCTTTGAAGTATTTGAGGTTAGAATACACCTTCTGGTCTTCATGGTTTCCATGGAAAAAATCTGTGATTAACTCTGATGGGATTGCCTTTGTATGTGACAAGCTATTTCTCTCCGGATGCTTTCAGTCCACCTTCTTTTTTTATTGTTTATAGTTTTTTTTCCAATAGCAAAATTTATTTTAATTTTTTCTTTATTATCTATAATTAGATACATTGAGTGAGCAAATAATGAGTTGATATCCCCAGTTCCCCAATTTCCCTGTTCCCTGTCCCCAATCAGCTGGATATCCTCCTCTGTGGGCAGTCTGGATCAGGCCATGAGGTAGGGGATTATGGATAGCCTAGGAGTCAACCTGGTTCCACTCCCCCTTTGTATGATGTTACTGAGGGGGGCCATGTCTCTGGCAGTTCTCCCCCACCATGGCTCTTACAATCTTTCCACCCCCTCTTCTGCTCATTTCCCTGAGTCATGGTGGGTGAGTATTAAGGCTGCTTTATTGTTGAGGTCGTAGGTGCCTCTGTACATCTGCTTTAGGTTCTGTTGAAAATCATTGGTGTCTGTCTGTCTGGCTTATCCTGAGTTGACTGGTTGGCTGTGGATATAGGTCTCTTGCTTATCCCACCACTATCTGCAGAGTTCCATATGGATCCTCCACAGACAATCTGGTGTGGCTCATCTCTTGCCAGGATGTCAGCTATCAGCCTGTGGCTCATTGGTAGGGTTGTAGGAGCCACAGCTCTCTTGCTGCCTTCTGAAAAATACAAACAGAATCTCCATCGGAGAGTGAGATCAGTATAGGTTAACGGAGATATACATTTCTACATTGGCTAGATTGTTATTGTATTGTTAGTAGCTTCTTTGTAAATCACTTGTAAAGTGCATTTCTCTTTGGGGTTTATTTATAGTTTTAACTATGAATGTGCCTTGGAGAGTTTCTTCTTTGGTCCTGTCTGGTGTTCTGTGAGCTTCTTGTATCTGGGTGGTCATCTCTTTTGCAATATTGAGATTTTTTTTTCAATAATTTTTTTGAATATGTTCTCTTTGCTTTTTGCCTGGATTTCTTCCTCTTCTTGTATCTCCATGATTGGTGTTCCACAGTTCCCTCATATTCTATTTACATGATTTTTTAAAATTTATTAAAGTTTTTGGAATCCTGATCAATTTTTTTTTCTATCTTGTCTTTCAGACCCGAGGTTCTGTCCTCCAGATTATCATCTCTGTTAGTGAAGGTTTCTAGAGAGGCTTTTATTAGCTCTATTTTATTTTTGTTTTCTGTTGCATTTTTCTGCATTGTATCCATTTTTTATTGAGTTCCAATTTCAGGTTGAGTTTTGATTTTTTGATGGTTTCTGGTTGTTCTAGTCAGCCACACACTGCTGGGATGAACCTCCAAATCAGGCACAGTTATGGGAGGAAAGGATTTATTGGATTTATTGAGCTTCAGATCCATGGGAAGTTCCATAATGGTGGAAGCAGTTGGCCTCCTTTCACAGATCCAAGCAGAGAGAGAGAAACCCATCACTAACACCACACACACACACACACCCACACCACACAAACACAAACACATACATACACCAGCAAACAGTAGCTCTGCGGAGCTCAGACTGCCCTTTGTATATTTATGGCTGGAATTCCAGATATGTCTCAGAACCACCTTAGGGCTGGAGCCTAGGATCCAGCAAGGCCGAGGTGACACCTCCTCCAGCCAGGAGGTTGGAAACAAATCACAAGCTTTAATAAACTCTTGTACCTACTGGGGGACATCCATTCAAACTACTGCATTATGCTCCTGGCCTTCAATAGATTTATAACCATCTCACATGTATACTGTGTTATATCCAAATTTAAAGGTCCCACAGTCTTTACCGACTTTAAGGCTGTTCCCAAGTCTTAATCTCATCTGAGACTTAAGGTTGTCTCTCAACTGTGAGTCCTGTAAAATCAAAACTAATTACAAACTTTTAACTTACAATGGCACAGAGTAAACATTTACAACTGCTATGAGGCATAACAAGGAGAGAGTGGACCAATGCAAACTCGACAACCATTCGACAAGCATCAAACATCTGCAGTTGAAGTCTCCAGCTTTTCTAATTCTGTCCCTCCAGCTTGGCTGAGGAGTTGGGAAAACTTCCATCCCTAGCCAACAGCACTTCATGGTTGCCCCTGCACAGTCCTGATACATTCAAACATCTTCAGGTCTCCATGCAAACCACAGTCCATCTTTCCAATGGCTTCACTGCTGATCAGGGATTTCTCTCCCTGTTCCATGTACTGAATCTCAGCAGCAGCTCCCAGAACCATGTGCACTTCATGACCCACTCCACACATGCATTTCTCATGCTTCCAAAGGCAGTATCAGGTATGCAGGACACTGCCATGTTGCTAATTCAGAGAAGAACTAAACCTTGAAGAGCAAGTTACTTCCTTTCAAAAGAGTTTTCATTTCTACCACTCAGTCTTTCCTGGGTGGAAACACCTCAGGCATCCTTCCCACTGTTTCCATGTAAAACAGTTGGACTAACTTATTTAAGATTGGAAATGTATTTGTCAATAGCTGCTTCATTAACCTAAAGCCAGTTTCTATGCCTCTAAATTTTAAGATTGTTTTGAGTTTTTCAACATTATATCTTAAAACTCTCAGTTTCATATTATTAGCCTAGCACATCGGTCCATTACTTAAAATTAACTTTGATCAAAGTCTCTGGGCATTGGCAGTAGAATGCTTCAACCCTGATGCCAGTAATGTAATTCTAACTAAGTTCTCTGTGGTCTCTCCTTTCCCTAAGAAAGTTCATAAGCCAAGCCTCAAAATACAATTATCCAAATACAACTGCACTTAGTATTTTTAAACTCTCACAAGAATAGTCTGTAAAACTTGGCTTACCACTCTGGAAGGTGTCTTCAGTTGCAAGTACCAAAACATGTCCATTCCTCTAGCACACAAATTCTAGAAGATCAAAATCTACACGGTCAGATTCATCTCAGCATTGTCACCCCACATGCTGGTACCAAATCTGTTTTAGTCAGCTCATACTGCTAGGATGAACCTCCAAACTAGGCATACAGTTATGTGAGGAAAGGATTTATTGAACCTACAGATCCAGGGGAAGTTCCATAATGGCAAAAGAGAATGGTCCCCTTTCAGAGGTCCAGAGAGAGAGAGAGAGAGCGAGAGAGAGAGAGAGAGAGAGAGAGAGAGAGAGAGAGAGAGAGAGAGAGAGAGAGAGAGAGAACCCATTATCAACCCTCCCTTTCTACCCACACACATCAGCAGACAGTAAGTTCTACTGAGCTCAGATTTCTCTTTGTATATCTATGGCCAGAATTCCAGATTAGCCCCAGGACACCTTAGGGCTGGAGCCTGGGATCTGGTTAGGCCAAGGTGACACCTCTTCCAGCCAGGAGATTGGAGGGGGGCAGAGGGGGAGAAGAGAAGGGGAGAGAGAGGTCATCATCACCAATACCACACACACACACACACACACACACACACACACACACACACACACTAGTAGATCACAGACTTCTCTTTGCATATCTATGGCTAGAATTCCAGATCCACCCCCAGAAACACTTTAGGGTTGGAGCCTGGGATCCAGCCAGGCCAAGGTGGCACCTCCTCCAGCCAGGAGGCTGGAGACAAATTACAAGTTTTAATAAACTCTTGAATCTATTGGGAGATATCCATTCAAACTACCACAGCTGCCTCTTAAGATCTTCTAATTATTGGCTTACCTTCAGTTCATTATCTCTCTCTTGAGGTCCTTTTGATTTTTCTCAGTTAAGCCTAGTGATAAGGATTGTGTGCTATCAGAACTAATTCTGTTACATTTCTTTTACGCAATTGTTGAATTTTGCTTTCAGTTTAGCCATTATCTTGGGCAGGGCTCCTTGAAATTATGAACTAAATTTATGGTGCTTTCATTTTGGTATTGTATTTCTATTGTCTCCTCTATATTTTTGTTGGAGACTTTGACTGTGGGAGTAGGCCATCTTGGTGAAGATCTCTTGTGTGTGTGTGTGTGTGTGTGTGTGTGTGTGTGTGTGTGTGTGTGCCCACGCACGTGCTTGTTGGGGTCTACCCATCTCAGGATACAAGCCTTATTTTCTTGAGAAGGAAGCAAATAGTAGCCCTTTTAGGATCTTCAGTGAATGTTGTTTTGGGTTTGAGCCAGATTGGAGTGGGATGTTGTATCCACAGATGAGCAGGTAACAAGCATGCCAGCCACTCTGGGCTGCTGTAGTTGGGTATACAGAGTGGGCGCACTGGTCCCAAACATGCTGTGCCCCTCACAAGCCCAGGGATCACAGGCCCTTAACACACTGGTGCCCCAAAGCACAGGTCCCAAACTCACTATGCCCTTCACCACTTTGAATGCACACACCCCAGGCCTCTCACTGGTCTGGAGTGCCCAGGCTCCACACATGCTGGTGGTCCTAAAGCACCAACCCCAAACACACCAGACCCTTCTCCAACCTGGATCCCACTGGCCCCAAACACACTGGCACCCTGATTGCCCAAGACCCAAACATGCTGTGCCCCTCACTCGTTTCATTGCTTTTTGAGTCTATTATGTTTTAATGGAAGAATCTAGAAGAGGAAGAAAAGTAGAAGTGGCTAAATAGAGCTACCAAAATTCTGGTAGGCATTCACCATCCATGTTCACACATACACAGAACGTCCCCTTAGGGTCTCAGTCATAACCAACACAAAGCGTTTGTTTTCTTTTTCTGTAAGTTCCATGGGAATTGAAAGCAAAGACCATTTTATCTTTGCTGTCTCATGGGTATAAAACTGTTCTGTATGCTTTCCTGTAGATTTTATAGACTTAGTCATTCATTTATTCATGCAACTCTGGTGATCGTTGACTGAGTGCAGGATTCTGGGGTGGATAGGACAAATATGTTCATTCGTCTACTCATGACCTTGGAGAAGACAGAAAAAAAAACGAGGTAAATACAGTAATTGCAGCGATTGCCCTGGACTCAGAAGGGGATCCTGTGGGTGGGTGAAGTGGGGCTTTCTGAGAGAGGGGTCAGGGACATGAACATGGTGGAGGTGATGGAGACCTGGTATGCCTTCTCCTTTCTTTTCTCCTTCTACTCCTTTTGTTCCTTCTTTTCTTCCTTGCTTTCCTTCTTTTCTTTCTCTGCCTCCTCCTGCCTTTGCCTTTTGTAGCTCTGGGGATGTGCTTAGGGCCTTACACACCAGACAGGTATGCTACCCCTGAGCTTCAATGAGCCCTGAGACATAGAATTACTGAGTGCTCACATCCCTCCCCTTCACCCATGGACACTGGTCATTGGTGTGATGTTATCTGCATGAAACCTTTGTAAGATGGTACAGATTTACGAAGGCCATTTAGTTGGAGCCCCACAAATGAATTAGTGTCTTTAGAAGCATCCACGCAGATTGCTCCCTGTCTGTGTTCCTCACCTCTGAAGAGCAAAAGCGGCCAGCAGTCTGCCACATAGGAACCCATGTTGCACTCAGACTCTGATGCCTGGCCTCCAGAGCTGAGAGAAACACCCTCTGTCAAGTGAAAGCTGATGGATGAGCTGCCACAGCAGGCTACACGACTAAGGCTGAGGCTTCTCGAAAGGACCAGAGCTTTCCAGTGTCGTGTGCAGCCTTACAGGGTTAGGGCTTTGTGTTCCAAGTCCCTCTCATAACTTCCTGCAGATGGCCTGTGGCCCATGGCACACACCATCCCCGTCAGCTGCTAGGCCGCCCGCCCCGCTTCAACAAGTGGCCCTCTTCATGTCATGGAACTTCGTTTTTCTCTTGATTTTTTTTTCAGCCATTTAAAATGGAGAAAATGATTTTTACTTGGAAGGCCTACGAAAGCCATGGCGGTAGGATCAGATCATGGAGCCAGGGTTCAGCTATTTAACATGCACTCACAGCACATATTTATCTTCATGTGTGTGGTATATGTGCATGCATGTATGAATGGTCACATGTGCGTGGGTGCATGTGTGTGTGTTTGTAGGTGCATGCACGTGTGTGTGTGTGTGGAGGCCACAGGTTAATGTCAGGCATCTTTGTTCATCATTCGCCACCTTATTTACTGAGGCAGGGTCTCTCACCTGGCCCCAGAGCTTACCTGTCTGGCTAGTCTAGCTAGCCAGCTGGCCTCAGGGATCCCATCTCTGCCTCTCCAATCCTGGGATTATGGACAGGTTGCCACATCCACCCACCATTTGCATGGGTGCTGGGGATCAGAACTCCAGTGTTCCTTCTTGATTGGCAAGCGCTTTATTGACTGAACTTTTTCTCCAGCCCCCTTTTATTTTTTATGGTTAACATGAAAATACATTTTCTCAATAAATTCTCATCCCAGACTCTAGTGCCATTTTGGTAGTTCCTAGAACACACTGTGCCTAAGACTCACTAATCTCAGAAGGCAAGGTTTGTGCCCTCTTCTCAGCAGGTCTCAGAGCTTGGGGTATGGCAGCTTAGAGGCAGAACACATCATGTTCTCACCGACATGTGGGAACTGCCGAGCTGCCCTCAAGGAAGGAGGGTGATGACCAGAGCCTTGGAAGGTGTTGTGGGAGGGAGGGAGGGAGGGAGGGAGGGAGGGAGAGAGAGAGAGAGAGAGAGAGAGAGAGAGAGAGAGAGAGAGAGAGAGAGAGAGGACTGTTGGCAGGTCCAGGGTGCAGGTGGGCAGGAGAAATGCCCCCTAAAGACATAAAGCATAGTAGATAGTGG
Source organism: Zapus hudsonius (assembly GCA_004024765.1). Taxonomy (NCBI): domain Eukaryota; kingdom Metazoa; phylum Chordata; class Mammalia; order Rodentia; family Dipodidae; genus Zapus; species Zapus hudsonius. The sequence continues at coordinate 61,779 of PVHP010003353.1, forward strand.
GGTGATGATATTCATAAAAATCAACTGAATTGTTTCAAACAACTACTTGAGAGGATTTTGAATGGTGAGTTTTTGAGATGATGGATAATGCCAGTTCCATCATACATATATGTACATTTGTATACACACAAATGTAACTGACCATGCTCATTTAAACGTGTAAACATAAAAATACAAAGACAGAGACTGGTAGGCCATGGGACCAAGAGAGGGAGAGGATGGTTTCCCATAAGGGGAGTCAATGGATGGTTTTACAACACACAGGTATGTAAGCTAACCCAGTTTTAAAATCTACCATCTTGTTAACTCCAGGGCTACTGAAGAGTACTTATCTCTAACAAATTATATGAAATTCATTCATGCAAGAGCCTTTTTTTTTCATGCACAAAAATGCCATAAAGGCCCGTTTTGTGCTTGCAGCCGGGGTTTGATTTTGTGGGCTCTTCTGGTCACATAGCCTGATTGCACGGGAGGTCACCTGTACAAGGTGACAAAGATTCCCAACAAACCATCTCCTCTCTGTGGCACAGGGTTCTCGCTGGCTCAGTGTCTAGCCATTGAAGTGGGAGAGGAGAGCAGGATTTAAAAACCCCATGGCTCAATTCCCTGCTGTTTTTGACAAATCAGCTTAAATTCCCATTGTTTGTTTTTATAATAAGGCAAGCAAGAGCTTTTTAATTGTCCTCATTTCCTCCCCTATCTGAGCTGCAGTAAATCAGAGAAATGGTGTGACCATGACAATTCTAACCGAGCTCTCCCTCCCAGCATGCCGTTTTCCGTCCATTTTGTTAATCACAATCAGAACAAGGCATCTGCTCAGGCCTCCTCTTCCATTAGATCTCAGCCTGTGAGGAGGAGAGATCTGAGGATGAATGATCCCCGTCTTTGCATGCAAATACTGTCTCCTCTGCGGGGTTACAGCCCAAGCAAGCATTCTTGGCGGACTTCTGTCTTTTCAGCTCAGAGCTCTTAGAGGTGGGCATGGGGCTTGCTGAAGGTCTTTTATTATGATTATTATTGGAGAAGAGTTATGAGATTTATTTTAGGGAGAATTGAGGTAAAATGGGGGAAAAAAAGCAAGATAGTGTCCAGGCCAAGAGAAGCCCCCCACTTCTCAGCCAGGCTGCCAAGTGGAGAGGAAATTGGAAATTTCCTGTGTTTTTTATTTTAAAAATATTTATTTAAGAGAGAGTGAGAGACAGGCGGAGAGAGAGAATGGGCAGAATGGGCGCACCAGGGCCTCTAGCCCTGCAAACGAACTCCAGACACATGCGCCACCATGTGCATCTGGCTTTCAGTGGGTACTGGGGGATTGAGCTGGGGTCCTTCTGCTTTGCAGGCAACCGCCTTAGCTGCTAAGCCCCAGCCCCTCCTGTGGTTTTGACAAGCTGAGAAGGTTTTCATGGGAGCACTACCTGCCTTGCTCTGGACCACAAGAAAGGGCTTCACCAGGGAGCAATGCTTTCTGAGTTTTGATGGAGAGGCACCTGGGCCCTCTCCACACACTCTGTGTGAAGAGTGACCCGTGTAGTTCCTAAGCTCTGGTTCAGTTCTGAGTTGGCTGTAAAATGTATCTTTCGTTGATGGTTTATGGACATCGCCATTCAAGCAGGGACTGTCAACATCTTGCTCACATTTAACCCTGAGCCTTCTGTTTGAAGATGTTTGAGGAAGGGCACCGAAGGATGCTTCCAGATTTTGCTTAGAAAATGTTTGACTTTTCAGTGGACACGCATGAGCAGCGCTTCATATTTCGATGATCTTAGTGTCGTGTTCCACCTTGGACCTGGAGGAAGACCCCAGTGACCTCCGTTTGCTCTACAATCTAATGACAATCCCTTCTGCTCAGCTGCTCAGTATGATCCCTGCAGGGGCTGAGTGGTGGTGGGATGCATGGTGGTGAGGCCCGCTGCAGGGGCACGTTTAGTCTGAAAATTAAGAAGGTGGTTTGATCTGGAAGCTCAGATTGGGGTGCTGAAAATGCCTGCCCTTTCCACCTCCCTTTCAGCCTGGATTAGGACTTCTGTATCTTTGAGTGTCTTCTGTAGCAAGGGGAGCTGGAGAGGGATACTATGTGTTGAAGGTGCTCCAGTCTCAGTGGAGAGCTTTACTCTTTCCTGTGTAGCTTCTGGGGACACTAAGAAATAACTGAATGAGAAAATGATCTCATTTCAGTTTGTGGTGGAAGTTGCTTACATTCCTTGGCAGAGAAGGTTCTGGAATTATGAAGAATCTGGATTTATCACTTCTAGGAGTCCATGGCTACTGATAAAGGAAGGCAGTCCACTGAGACACCTGGAGCTACACAATATTCTCATCCTCTTCCCTTGTCTCCATAGAAGGTTACTAGAAGGCACATCTGTGAAAAACCCAAGGAGAATTTAGGTGACCAGAAGATAGGACTAGCCCTGACTTCGTCAAAGCTCAAGGCCTCTGAAGATAGTCGTGTGACTCAAGAGATAGACCATGGCATATGTAGTTAGTTATTAAAAACTCGCTCCCAGACCTGAGACAGCTGTAGCAGTTACCTTACAGTTACTGGGACAAAACACCCAACCAGATGCAGCTTAAGGAAAGAAGATTATTTCCAGCTTACAATTTTGAGGGGAAATTTCTTCATCTGGGGAAAACAGCACAGGAGCAGACAGCAAGGCGTCGCATCTCCACAGCTGCACATAGCTCACTGAGTGTGGACAGTGAAGCCTAGGTTATAAAACCTCAAGGCTCGCCCCCAGAGATGCACCTCCCTCCCCAGCAAGACTTCACCTCCCAAAGGCTTTATAAGCCTCCCAAACAGCATCACCATCTGGGGATCAAGTACGAAGCTTAATCACAGACACATGAGGCTCTGGGGGACACTGTTCATTTAAACTACCACAGTTGCTCAGTGGATAGATTGCTTATTGAGCAAGGGTGAGGACCTGAGTTTAGATGCTCAGTACCTACATAAATTCCAGGTGGGTATGGCAGCCAGACTGTAATCCCAGCCCTTGAGAGGCAGACAGGTGGAACCCCAGGGCAAGGTGAATCCTAGATGAGACGAGTCAGTGATCTCTGGGCTCAAGTGAGAGATGTCCCAGCAAGGTAGAGAGTCATAGAGGGGACCCCAATATCAACCTCCAGCATATGTGCAAGCGTGCACATACCACACGCAAGCACATACCACACACACATACACACACACACAAGGAAAAATCCAACCTCTCATGCCATCAGAGCTGGTTTCAAGCTAATTGAGAATATAACTCCTGATTTGTTAAAGATTCAGGTTGGCACCGCAAGCCAGTCTGAGCTTACATTTCTAAACTGAGGTGTGTTGCATAAAACCATAGCAGTGGAAGAGGAAAGCCTGAGTGAACAAGATCTGAGTTGTTGAACACATTCTGACAGAGCAGGTCAACCCAATCCTGCACGTTTCAGGATAGGGTAACAATGACAGAGCCCTGACACAGAACTCTAGGGTCCCAGACCTTATCACCATCAGCTACACTGCTTTCTCTCCTGCCTCTTGCAAATGATATGATACCACCCCCAGGGCTATGAGAATTAAATGAAATAATTCCCACAAAGAGCCAGCAACATTGGTACCTGTCATGGTTTGATCCAGGTGTCCCCCACAAAAAAAGGAATGTGTTCTGAGTGATCATTACAGCCTCAATGGAGCTGTATTGTTGGGGGTGGGCTTATGGGGGTTATAAACCAGCTTCCCCTTGCCAGTGTTTGGCACACCTTCCTGCCACTGTTTGCAGAGCTGTGGCGGAGGTGATGTCCAGTCCTCTGCTCATGCCATCCTTTTGGTTCTGGGAGGGGCAACGTGGTTTTGCATCTGTGACCTTATGGTTTCCATTCACGTGACCTGGCTACTCTTTCAGCATTGTCCCACATCTGTCCTTTTCTGTGTGATCAGACTTACAACTCTTCCCTGTGGTTTTCCCATGTCCTTTTTAAACAAAATCTCTGTGACCAACACGAAGATCTGCCATAGGGTCCACATTTGTCTGACAGTCCTATTGGCAACGGCAAGTTCAGGTTCCTCTGCTGTGGTCTACCTCACGCTTGTCTGAATGCAAGGATGTGTGGCCTCCAATCCTGTTGCCATGTGCCTGGAGTGCAGCACACCGTTCACCCAGCAGGGCATGAGGCACGTGCTTTTCCTCTGCAGCTTCATTCTTTTCCACCTGAGCTCATTCTGGTGCCTCGAGCCCAGGCTGGGTGGGCTGTCAGTGTTTTCATTCTGTCACTGGGGAATGTTTCCATTGAGCACGCCAATAAATGGTTTGGTGAGTGCCTCTGAATCTTAGACCCTGACTACCATTGTGCTCTGATCAAGCCCCTCAACGTTGTATAACAAGAGGCCCTTTATTAGATTTGCCTCTGAGTTCTTTTAGGGATGCCAACATGTTGCCTCTGGGATGTGAGAGGAGACACAGAGCAGATCAGCCCGGGGCTGCTGTGAACGGCTCCAAGCTTGTTGGGAGTTTAAAGGGCATCGGGGCAGCAGGATGCCCCAGTGGTGGGTGGATAGAGAGGCAGCCAGGCACTCGGATGATGTGTGCACACAGTGTCATCAAGCCCACAGCCTGGGGGAGTCGATGGTGGATCACAGGGTGTGGAGGTCAGCAGCTGGTCCTTAGCAGAAATGAAGGGATGAGTTTGAGGTCTCCTCCCGGTTGGGGGTTTGGAATTGAGGAATGCTTGTGATGCGGTTTCCTATGTCAGCCCCCCACAAATAGCAGAGCAGGGCAGGGTTTCTAGGCTGATCCTGATAAAATGGCCAAAGGGTTGTCAAAACATAACTTTCCAAAAGTTACCATTTTCAGAAAGTCAGGAACGTTCAAAAAACAAGAATATTCAGGGGCTGCAGAGATGGCTCAGTGGGGAAGGGTCTTGTCAAGCAAGTATATGCTTATTTGAGTTTAGATTCCAAGCGCCCACATAAAACGCTGGGCATAAAGGTACTGGGAAGGCAGAAATAGGAGGATCTCTGGGCCTTGCTGACTGCTGACCAGCTTGTTTAGCTGAATTGGTGAGTTCTTGGTTGAGTAAGAGACCCAGTCTCAAAGGACAAGGTAGAGAGCAACTGAGGCAGACACTGAAAGTCAATCTCTGACCTACATACGTACGTATGCACACATACACACATGCATGTACATCCCCACACAACACACGTGGTATACTCATACCACACACATATACATGCAAAAAAAAAAGAATGTTCAAAAGTTTCTTAAATGGCTGGAAATGGAACTTTGAGTCACTGCTGTGATCAGACGCAGCTCAAGGAGGGAAGGCTTCATCTTGGTCACGGTCTGAGGAGAAGGTAGTCATGGCAAAGCAGGCTTGTTAGCAGGAGTGTGATGTGAAGCAGTGGCACATCTCATCTGCAGTCAGGAAGCAGAGTGTGATGAAGGCTAGTTGGCTCTCTCCTTTTTATTCAGCCAGGGCCCCAGCCTGTGGCCTGATGCCGCCCACATTCAGGGCAGGGCTTCCCCCTTCACAAGGAATGCCTTCAGACACAGCCAGAGGTGTCTTTCCATGGTGATTCTAAATCTAGTCCACTTGACAGTGAAGATGGGCCATCACACACACACAGATCTATAAGTAGGCATATGCAAGTCTATCTCTAGGCAGCTGGGGAAAAGAGTGCTGAATAAGCTCATGAATTTGATGCTCCGTAAGCAATAAAGCAAAGGCCTCTGAGGCCGACTCTTCTTCAAGGCAGTAATGGTTATGCCTCAGCTGGACCAAAGCTGCCTGATGCTTCTCAACCTTCTGCAGATGCCATCAGAACACAGAGTCTGGCTCTGATCACCTGTGAGCAGTGAGGTAGGTGGGCCCCCCTCGCTTGAGTCTCCCCTAACATCTGGGTGGGCTTGGCGGGCATTGCAGCCTGACCTGGAAGGATGTGGGCAGCCCTTGCATTTTATTTTCACAGTTCTCATGGAGCTTCTTCACAGGTCTTGTCTCTGATGTCTTCAGAGGCAGTCAGGGCAATAGGATGGGAATAAGTGGACCAGCAGAGAGGGAGCACGTGACTGGAGGACATGTCCTGTCTGGGGCAGCTGCCATTCTTCCAAATGTTTGTCCTCAAGTACGGTGTGAATGTTATATGGCCAGAACCTCAAGCTGTCCCCTACGAAAGTGTAAATCCAAGTTGTATGTGAAATCACCCAATGTAAAATGTGGACAGTTAATCATATGAAGTGTTTGGGAGGCTGTAGCAAATTGCCATAAACTTCCAAGGAATAGGCGTCCAGGAGTCCACTGCTCCCAGTGCTGAAGGTTGGACATCCAAGGTCAAGGCGAAGCAGGTTGGCTTCTTGGGAGGCCTCATTTCTGGTTCACTGATGGTGTCTTCTCAGTCTAACCTGACATGATGGAGGCCTGAGGCAGCTCTCTGTTCTCTTTTATATGGACACTATTACAGGTAAATGTGAAATGTCCCCACAGGCTCAAGTGTTTGAACAGTTCACTCTCATCTAGTGGTGCTGTTTTGGAGAGGAGGTGGGGCCTTGCTAGAGAAAGTGGGGTTTATGGAAGGGGCAGGGGCTATAGCCTGGCTCTGATTGGGCCCCAAGTATGTCTGTTCCTGGTCTGCTGGCATGTCAGCAAACAGCCTCCCAGTAGAGCCCTCCGCTCTCATGCTGTTCTTGCCGTGATGGATTGTATCCCGTAAACTGTGAGTCAGAAGAAATCCTTACTTCAATTGCTTCCTTCATGTATTTTATGACAGTGACACGAATCCTATCCATGAAGGTTCAAACCCGTGTAAGCCATCCCCTTTGGGGGGTGAGGACTTTGGCATATGTACCTTGGAGGGGCACAAATGGTTTCATGGCTGATGGACAGGTTTTCTAAAACCTGACTGAGGGCTGGGAAAACAGCTCAGTGGGCAAATCACTTTCACACGAGTGTGAGGCCCTTAGTTTAGATCCCTAGAACCTAAGTGAAATCCTGGATGTGGCGGGGAGCACTAAGGAGACAAAACAAGGCATCCCAAGGCCTTGCTGGCCGCTAGTCTAGATTAATCGATGAGCTCCAGGTCCAGTGCAAGATGCCATCCTGCAAAATAAGGTGGACCGTGATTGGAAGACACCGGACATGGACCTCTGCCCTCTGCACATATTCTTGTACATACACGTGCACATACGCACATATGGGCATACATACAGAGACATCACATTCATATACATACATTCCTGCATACACACACACAGTGACCAAGTCGACTGGGCAGACTGTGAGTGGCATGGCCCCAGCAGGAGTGAGGCTGGTATGTGGACACAGTGGACTGGTTTGTGCACCTGTGCTTATGAACTATGTAGTAAGACGGTGGCTCTTGATCTCTGTCCGTCTGTTCTGCAGAGTAGGTTGGTATCAATGTTCAAGAAAGCACCTGGCACACAGGTGGCCTGTGGGCCATGTCGCCTGTAGTACACGGGGCAAACTGGAGACTCGTGGTGAGCAGTTTTCATTGTGACCTTGCTTTCGTCCCTTGCATCGCTCTTTCTCACACTTGCTTGAGATCATGTTTTCCTCCTTCATCCTAATCCAGTGTTTGGCTTAGTTATCGGGACACAGCCCACAGTCCACGCATGCACAGCTCAGGTGGGATCCCACAGCAGCTCTAAAGGAGGGCGTCTTGTTGGGGAGAGGACCCCACAAGAAACACACGGGAGGAGCTTCGAGGGGTCAGGACATGCCACAGCTCATTAATATCTGCTGTTTTGTTCCATGCTTTAAACATTGAAGTCTAATTCCATTCTGTGGTCCCTTTAGGCAGTCCTCCCTTGGGCAGGTGACATGATAAACCATGGGAATTGGAAGCAATTCAACGACTAACAGTAGCATAACCTGCTCGTTCACCAGCTGGGGAACTGAGCCCCATCTCCTGAGGTGGCCTTTCTCCTCCCTTCCCTCATCACATCTCTGTCCCCACCACCATTTGCCTTCCCATTGTTCAGCCCAATATGGGGCAGTGTTTCTTAGAGGTTGTTCTTTCTGGCTGGGATCTTGCCACCGTCCTGTGTCTGTCTGGATCCCTCACAGCTCAGCACTTCTCCTTGGAACTGTGGAGGGGGTTTCGTGATGAGGACTTTGTCCTCACCTTCTGTGGTAGTTATGAAACTGTCCCCTACAACTCAAGGACTCATTCCTCACCTTATTACATGCAATGTAAGCAGATAGAGACCAACAGCCAAGGCACAGTGTTCTGTGTGGACATCACCATGAAAGCCAGCTGCCCAGGACTCACTCCCACAACTTTTCAGAGGACAAAGTGCAAATGGACTTCCACAAAACCCAAGCCCAGCAGCATTCACCTGGCACCTACCCTGACCAAGTGTGAATGTGAAACACAGGCTCATGTGCGACACTTGGTCCCTAGCTCAGGGTGCTGTTTGTGAAAGTTATATGACTCTAGCTCGGGGGAAGTAGGTTACTGAGGGTGGACGTTGAGGTTTTGTATATCTGTATCACTTTCTTCTTCCTGACTGGGGAACAGTGTTGCGAGCTGCTTTGAGCTGCTTCATGGCCCTGCCACCATGTCTTCCCAGACATGTTAGACTGTGTCCTCTTACACTGTGAGCAAAAAGAAACCCACCCTTCCTTTAGCCATTTTTGCCAGGCATTTTTGACATACAACTAGAAAGTAATAGATGACGTGTTGGATGCTTTTAGACCATGGCTCCCAGGTGCGACTCATGTTAAGAAGCAGGACTGTGAACCTGACTTTGGGTTATGTAGGATAAATCAGGAAGGAGAAAAATCTCAGGAGGCAGGAGGAATACAATGTTCCCTTCAGGGCATGTACAAGGGAACGTTCAAGAACAGGGGCTGTATCAGTTAGGGTTCTCTAGAGGAGCAGAACGGATAGCATGAATATATATTATAAATGAGATTTATTAGATTGGCTCACATTATAGAATGTATATACACACACACACATATATATATATATATATATATATATATATATTAGCATAAAGGAGATTTATTAGATTGGCTTATATGATATGGGCCGGGCTGTCCACCACTGGTTGTCTGTAGGCTGGAGAGTCCGAGAACCTAGTAGCTGAGTCCACAAACCTGGATGGTTTAGAAGTCTCAGTCTGGCACTGACGGCCTGGAGGATTCCTGGAGGGCCACCGGTCTTCAGATCACATTGCAAGTCCAGAGAAGCTGGGCTGGATGTCCCTGAGTGATGGCAACTGCAAGGTGGATGCGTGCACCAGCAAGGAGCAAGGGCAACCAGGCAAGAAGGCGCTGCTGCTCCCGGGAACCTGTGTGTGTGCAGGCTGCCGCAGGGAAGGGCTGCCCACGAGGGGAGGGTTTTTCTCTGCTCACTTAATTCTTCCTGGAAATGCGCTTACAGACCTGCCCAAGAGGTGATCTTCCCCACCATAAGCTCCATCTTCTCTCCTACATGCAGCTTTAGGTCCACTGAACACACTTTGCTGTCTTCTGTCCAGTGGGGAGATTTCTTGCATTATTGAAAGTCTAGGGTGTGTGAATAAGTGTAAATGGCTGCTGGCATACGAAGCCTCTCTCTGGGCTTTGCTTTAGATAACATTTGTCCAAGAATACTCCTTCCAGAAACATCTTCCTTATATTCCACAAACTGTTCTTGGGTAGAGCTAAAATGTCACATTCATTCTAAAAACCCAGGAAACACCTGCCCTGTAAGTTTAGACAATTTATTGCTGGTTCCGGTAAATATTTACCATGTTGAGTAAGGACTGTAAGACTCAGGAAGAAGAGAGGGGAGGGAAGGAGGGGAGAGGGGAAGGAGACAAGGAGAAAAAGAGGGGGCAGAAGGAGGGGAGGGGAGGGGAACAGAGAGCAACATGGAGGGAGATGCCACCAAGCACAGGCACAGACACAGATGTGCACAGGGATACACTCAGGGACATCACAGCCCAGAGGGAGAGCCAAGTCACAGGTGCTGAGAGGTAGACTCCGTTGAGGGAACAGCAGACTGCGGACACAATGCGAGTGTGTTTGGGGCCACCTTAATGAAGAGCCTGCACCCATCACGTCAGCACTGTCAGAGAGACTAAGCGAAATGAGAAATCCTCAACACTGCCTGGAAGGCGCCCAGTGTGGAGCAGCGCATGGCTCTCTCAGTGCATAGCAGAGTATGTCCTGCGCGTTGCTGGAGGCAGGAGAGGTCAAGCTGAGAGCAAGAGGTCTATTTGCCATCGCCAGCAAACCCCAAAGCATGGTTTCCCTTTAAGGGGAAGCTGTGCCTCTGGGGACTTGGGAGCCCATTGTCTTGGTGTCCCCAGCATTGGGGACACTGGTTTCTAATTCTTCAGCCTCCCAGAAGGATAAGGACTTTATTGTCTTGGTCTCCCCCCATGTAGCTCTGGCCTGAGGAGGCTGCACCATTGTGTCCAGTCAGGAGGCTGGAATGAGAGGTTATACAAAGCCTCAAGGCTGTGCTCATATGGCCTGCCCATATGGAGAAACAGTTGTATTTTTTAAAATGATTAAACCATTCAAAATAAGGCATTGTTTTTAGGTAAGGTCTCATGGAGCCCAGGTTAATCTGAAACTCACTCTAGTCCCAGGCTGACCTTGAACTCACACAGATCCTCCTACCTCTGCCGCCCGAGTACTGGCATTAAAGACATGCCCCACCATGTTTGGCACAATAAGGCATTTTTTAATGATAGAAAAATTATATGAATTTCTGTTTTTGATGTCCAAATGAAAAGTTTTATTAAAACAGAGCCAAACTTACATATTCACATTTTGGGCTGATTTTTTTTTTTCTTCTTAAGTAGAATAGCTGTGGTTGAGAAAGCGCAAGACTTTCGCTTCTTTGTCCTTTTGCATGGCTGGGATTAAAATGTCACATAGACTTTAATATGAAAGTGTCCTCTGGAGTTTCGCAGTGCACAACTCACACAGCTGGCGTGAAGCAATACCCCCACCCCAGGAATCAATGCTGTGATCACACTGTCACTTCCCTTATCACTGCTGACATTAAGTCTTCTGACATCTCACTATTAAAAATAAGGCCTCAGTCACCATTTTGTGCCCACACACAGCTGTTCCCATGTGACAAAAGTCACAATTAGTTCCCACCGAGAGCAGTGTTAATGCTGCCATGAGTACAATTTAATCAACACTGTGGTGACTTGTGGCAAATGAACAATTTTTCAATTTAGTATTTATGATGGCAGCCTAAGAGAAGAAAATCTGTTCTGACCGGCTAAAAAATAAAAAAATAAAAAAATGAATAATGAATCAGGGGGTTTTGAAATTCTAAATGTGAAAAGCCAATCAACTAATTTCCAAATAATTGGGGAATTATTCAGCATGCAGAAAATAAAGCTCTTTCTGTGTTTGGATTAGCCACGCATGCAAATCTGCCCTCATTAGCTTCCCAGAAGTCTGTTCCCCAAAGGATGGCAACCTTTGCCTTTGAGTCTGGCAGCTTCCAGCTTCCAGTCCACACCCTGTCTCCCAGACAAAGCTGAGGTTAGAGGACATGGAGAGGGTGCTTCCTCCTCCAAGGGAAGGCCAGCTCCAGCGTTCCCTTCTGTCGTAGTCAGTCACATGTTGCTGGGATGAATCTCCAAATCAGGCACAATTTTGGGGAGGAAAGCATTTATTGAAGTAACAGACCCAGGGGAAGTTCAGGAAAAAAGGCTGGCCTCCTTTCACAGATCCAAGCAGAGACAGAGACAGCACCTCCAGAAGCCAGCAAGTAAGCACACTGTAACACTGTAATTCACAAAATGCAGAACTGCCAGACCTGGGGTTCCAGCTTTTCTTTTGCATATTTATCCCTAGTATTTTGCATCCAAGTTAGAAAGGGCCAGTCCCCAGGAGGCCAGGCCAAAGTGACACTTCCTCCAGCCAGAAGCCTGGAGACAATTAACAATTTAATAAACACAATTATAATAAATTCTATTGGGGGACATTTATTCAAAACTACCACACCTTCCCTTCCCTTCCCCACTCAGGTTGACTTGTGCAAGTCACCTTCGTTAACAATGGCCTTTCTGCCTGGCAAGGTCTGCTAAACCAATAAAAATGACTGGACGAGGACTGGAGATGTAACTCCATTGGTAGAGCCCCTGCCTAGCATGTGGGAAGCCCTGGGTTTCAGCCCCAGCACTGCATAAACCAGGCATAGTGTCACATGCCTGTAATCCCAACATTTGGAAGGTGAAGGCAGGAGGATCCTAAGTTCAAAACAAACTTGTCTATCTACATAGTGAGTATGAGGCCAGCCATGGCTTTATGAGACCCTGCCTCAAAAAAAACCCAACCCAAATAATAACCACCACAACACAACTCAAAACACAAGCTTTGTCTTAAAAGAATCTATTTCAGAAATGTATTCTGTTCATTCACATGTTTGGTAGAGCCTCAGTGTTAATGACCCACCAGGAAGATTACAGGCATGGTTGCCTCATCTGTCTTGTCCAAAGGGCACCCCTCACTCTCCTTTCAACCCCACTCGAGGTACTGGGCTGAATATGGAGGTTCAGCTTGGTATTGGCCTGAGCACCTGCATATCTGCAGAAACTCCTGCTTCATGGACCCCTTTTCTGCCCTGCCAGCTTCTTGCTCTGTTTCAGAACACATATATAAATGTCCTGTTCCCACCTTGGTCCCTGCAAACACACAAACGAAACCCCAAGCAACCTTGCCAAGCACAGAAAACAAGCACAGAAACCTCTGCTGACATTTCTACTTCACCCGTATCATATCCCCTTAATGTGTTTTACCTTTGCGTGGTGTATTTTCCATGAGCTTTTAATGAAGTGACTGGTACCTAATCTTGATGCCCTGTCTTCCCCAAGCAGTGGCTCTGCACTGTCCACATGGGCAGAGAGAGATGAACTCCTCTTGCATCAACTGCCTGCAGAAGTTCAGTCCGGGTCACAACTCACATCTACTTCTGCGTGGGAGCCTAACATTCCATTATACCAAATGGGAGGCCATTCCTATAGAAAAGATCCTTTTTCACTTTCAGTTAAGAACCATTTGGCAGGGAGGATGGTGTGATGTGACGTGGTGGGGTGGGAAACCCATGGGTTTGGTTAGGCATCCGTAAAATCAGTGAATTTCTTTTTTTATACTTCAGTCTGAACATTCCAGATTCAGTTTCCTGGTCTGCATTATAGGGTGCATTAATGCAGAATCTAGAAAGGCTGTGGCATCCGAGAATGGTACCTGCCTAGTGTAGTGCCTGCAAGGAGATGCCCTCCAGAGGGTGGCGTCTTCCTGCTGAGTGCCCCTCCACTTCCCTCCTCAGCTGCATCCCCAGAGTGATCCAGTGACCTCTCCATGTGATGAAACCGGATTTCATTTTCCCTTTTGTCAGCGGTGATTGTTATCGATGGATATGAAATGTCTCCCACAGGCTCATGTCTGGAAGGCTTAGTTCGCAGCTGCTGGCATTATTTTGGGAGAAAGTGAGGGGCTATCTAAAAGAAGTAGGTTATGGGGGGTAACTTGGAAGGCTGTACTTGGGTTCAGTCTCTCTCACTGCTTTCTGTCTCCTTTCTCTGCCAAGCCCATGGAGCAAACCCCTGAGATCATGAGCAAAAATCTCTCATTCCTTAAGAGGCTGTTGCAGAAAGGTAACAAGGCTGCCATGGGATCCCTCATTATTTTTATATAGACATATCCGTTACGTGTAGGTACATCACAGGACTGTAGTCAATTCAAATCAACTGTTGAACATCTAAATGAAGGTATTTGCTTTTCTGTGGAGTCAAAGCAAACTGCATCCCAAGGATTCGGCTTCTGTTTTTGGATGGATGACTCAAGCTCAGGATACTTTCCTTAGAAAAACAAGCTTGTATTTGTTTGGTATTTAGTCCTGCATTTATAAGAGCTTGTTCTTATTCTTGAGAAGAATGTTTGGAAAACTGCACAGTCATATAGAAAATGCCAAAATAGAATTTATTTGGGCTTAAAAATGATAATTGGTCAAACATGGCTATGCTCCCATGAAGGCACTGAGAACGATGTGGAAATGGAGGGATGCCGAGCCTTCCAACTCCTGCCCATAACAGTGAGAACTGTTTTTCCTCTAGAGCTCCTCTGGTTAGTTCTTGTGTCCATCCTCAGTTCTGGGGAGGGAGTGCATATACCAGCTGGAATGTAGGAGAGGTGGGAGTGGAAGCAAGCAGTGGGCTGGGGGCCAAACAGAAGACATAACAGGAGATGAGCTGAACTTCAGAGGGAGAGACACGCGAGTGTTAGAACAAGGGTTCTCTTCTCATTGTCACCTCAGGAGTGTGATGACACCACGGGCCTCAGAACCTTGGGGTCAGTTGCTTCCTGGAGAGCATGATTGAAATGATCCCTCAAAAGTATTGATGATCTTCACGACTCATCTGGAAAAATAGGAGAGCCTGAAATGAAAAATCAGAGACAACCCCAATGGAAAGACAAGGGCTCAGATTTCCCTAAAAAGAACACCTTACCTTGCTGTGACGGCTCCTGGCAGCTTGCTAAGAGACTGCTTCACCTTTGTAAGATAGTTTTTCCTTTTTCCCCTTTAGAAAAAAAGAGCCTTTCCTGATTTTCACATCTTACTGCTAGGAGAGACTTATCAAAACAAGAGTTTTTAAAAAATATTTTATTTGTTCACTTTTCAAGCAGAGAGAGAGAGAGAGAGAGAGAGAGAGAGAGAGAGAGAGAGAGAGAGAGAGAGAGAGTGCACCAGGGCCACCACCTTGTGGGTCTGGCTTATGTGGGTTCTGGGGAATTGAACCGGGGCCTTAGGCACTGGAGGCAAGTGCCTAACCTCTGAGCCATCTCTCCAGCCCAAAACAAGATTTTTTTAAAATCTCAAGATTAGCTATAAAATATTGACATCCTAGGAGGCAGAGCTTATTGTTCATCAAGAACCGTCACTTCTGTGTCCCCATCTCCCCATCCTCCATGTTTGATTTCAGGGAAGGTCCCCCAGGAACCAATTACACCTGGAATCTTTACAAAGTCTCTGTGATGAGTTTCTCAGGCACCAGAAGGAAATTATCTCTACATATTTCAGATGTCAAAGCTAAAGGAGACACCCAGATCTCAGAGAACCCTCTGGGGATAAACAGTAGGCTCCAAGCCCAGTGGTCAATCAGATGTCAGTTCACACAACCGAGCTGAGAACTTGGTGGAACAGAGTGGCCTGTATGTAACATCATGGATCCCAAATATTATAGGAAACTTCTGATTTGGAACGGAAGCACCCTCACGTCGGGGATTATTTATTCACCTTTATTGAAAGGAAACCATGCTAATTTGAGCAAAAGTGAATGGTTTGCTTTGGAAAGCCTTTCAAGTTTGAACTATTATTATTTAGCAGTTGTATTAGTTACAGCACTGACCAAGTACCTGACAAGAAGCAGCTTAAGGAATAAAGGTTTCATTTCAGCCCACAGTTCAGGGGATGCAGTCCATCATGGCAGACGAGGCACCCCAGCAGTCAGGAAGTAGAGAAACACAGGCTAAAAAACCTAGTGACCCACTTCCTTCAGTGGAGGCTCCACCTCCTAAGGTCCCACAAACTTTCCGAATAGCACCTCCAGCTGGGGACCAACTATTCAAACACACGAGCATGTTAGCGACATTTCACATTCAAACCACAGCAGCCATGAGTACCAGCCGACCTGAGGATAAACGAAATTCTGCTAAAGTTCCAGTGTAACCTGGGGAGAATTGTCATCTGTGAAACTTAATTGCTCATTCAGTACACAGGGGTGAAACTCACTGAAATTGACTTAGAACTGATAGACACTTGCTGGGTGTGTTATGGATTCTGTGCTAAGGCAGCAGTTTTCTGCACACAGCATTCTATTCGATGGCATAGGATAGGCTGTGGCAGGCTAGGCCAACAAATAGCTCCTAAAGTTCTGATGCTGTCGACAAAAATATTTATGCCCTTACTGTGTGCACCTGATGCATTTCAGCTGCAGGCTTTGCGAGAGGGGACATTGGCCTTCTAGAGCATGCCTGGGTATGCGGCAGAAGGGGACCTGGTGGCCCTGTTCTCACAGCTTTAGTCCTGGAGTGCCACGTGCCTCTCCCACTTCCCTTTTACTATCGGTCAGAGTGATCCAGGTGGCCCTGCACAAATGCCTTCCCTAGGAAGCAAGCACCTCTGATGTCCACAGGGAGAGACAGTCACATATTGTAAAGTTCCAAAGACTGTCACACAGTCCTCAGGGCAGTCACCTTGTAGGGAGGTGTCTATAAAGGAAACACAAAGGTGGCTCGAGGAAGAGGCCCCGGGAGATGCCATGTTCAGGAGAGGGTGGTGAGCAATCCAGTCTCAGGGAGTGCGTGCCAGAGCAGGTCTGGTGCAAGTGAGGGACCGTCCATGGACTGCACTCAGCAACGGGCACAGCACATACTGCCTGTGACTGCTTAGGACAGACTTGACTTCCACTTCTGGCTGTGAGGGTCTGTTCTGAATTAGACAATACTGAGACCAGGCAGTGAGGCTGGATGAAACATCACACACACACACACACACACACACACACACACACACACACACACACACACAGACTCACACACACTATGTGAGCATGAGCAGGCTCATGCATACGTACAGAGAGGAAACCATTAGGCAGAACTCTGGGGGAAGGGGTGTCGTGGCCATCTCTCTATTGGATGGAATTCCAGAAGTCAACGCCTAGGAACGATAATTTACCCAGGTGTGAAAGTCATACCCACAATCCCAGAACTGCTGAGGCAGGAGAATTGCCATGGGTTTGATACCAGCTTGTGGTAGAGTTCCAGACATGCTTTGGTTACAGTGTGACTTTGTCTAAAAAAAAATAAATAAATAAAAATAAAAACCTCAAACAACAAAAATCCCATGATAATTTATCATCATCCTCTACAGTCCTTGGAGTTGAGGTCAGCTGTGTCATCCTTGTTCAGGGTCTGTCATAGCCCTAAAATAAACAGTGGCTGGGGCAGGCTGGTGTCACCGATGGCTTCTCCACTCTTCCGTCTGACTTTGCAGTGAATGACACTGCCTACCCTCCCTGCAGGACAGTTCTGGGCTTGCTCACAGGATGGGAGTTTGGAGGCTGCCGCTCTGCTTGCAGGACACCTCTTCTTTCCAGGTGGAGGTGCACACAGACATGCAGCTGGGGTGCCTGTAGGACCAGCTTGGAACAAGGAGGGACCCGAAGTAGAGGAGTCCACAGAAAAACTCAGATCCTCTTCACAGTAGTTCAGTAACACTCGGATTATGATCACCTCTTGCTCTAAGTTTCTGCTCAGAGCAAAATGAATCCTTTCTGGGGAAGTTAACATAGTCCAGTGTCCTTGCAAAATTTTGTGTACATTGTCTGACATTGAATCAAAAATTCCCAGGCATAGCCAAAGGCAAGACCAAAGGAGAGGATCAGAAACTGCCCTGGAGGATTCAGATGTCGAAGTTTTCAACGCATTGACAAATGCCTGTAGTAACTGTATTCAGAAAATGAAAGTTTTCGCAGGGGTAGCAGGAAATCCAAAGACTTATGGAATGGGTGACAGAGCCGTGATGCTAATGATGTAATGGACTGGCTCAGGAGCAAAGGAGCGGATCACGCTAGGGCACCACAATTGAAATTCACAGGAAATAGTCTGATGGGGCGAGAGGGAGAGGAGAAAGAGAGAGGAGAGGAGAGGAGAGGAGAGGAGAGGAGAGG
>PVHP010003354.1:0-79241 GCA_004024765.1 Zapus hudsonius
CTCGCATCCTGCTCTCCTACCCTTTCTGGACACTGGAACCCAGTTTCCTTGGCCTCACATCATGAATTGAAGATCAGAAGCTCCCCAGGGAGCCATCAGGCCTTCAGGGCTGGGTTGGGACTGCTGAAGCATTCAGCCACGTGGACTGAACAGCTACTGGTTCCTTCACCCATGGGCCTGCAGACTGCTATTGTTGGACTGTCATAAACTACCCCAATAAATTCCCCTTTTTACTACAATCGTTTCTATCAATTCTGCTCCTCTAGAGAACCCTGATGAATACAAGACTGGTCTGCTGGTCTAGTATAGCACATGCTGACCTCAAAACCACTATGTAGCTTAGGATAACCTTGAACTTTAAAAAATATTTTTGCTTATTTATTTGCATGGAGAGAGAAAGGGAGAGAGAGAGAGAGAGAGAGAGAGAGAGAGAGAGAGAGAGAGAGAGAGAGAGAGAGAGAGAGAATAAGAATGGGTGCAGCAAGGCCTCTTGCCACTGCAAGGAGACTTTAGAGACCACTATGCACATCTAGCTTTACATGGGTCCTAGGCAATTGAACCCAGGCTGACAAGCTTTGCAAGCAAGCACTCCTAACCACTGAGCCATTTCATCTTCCGAGCCCACCTTGAACTTCTTGATACTCCTGCCTCTACCTCCCAAGTGCTGGGATTACAGGTGTGTTCCACTACACCCAGTTTATGCCAGGCTGGAACTCAAACTCAAGGCTGCATGCATGCCAGGCAGGCATACTAGCAATTGAGCCACATCCCCAGCCCCAAGGATTAAGGCTTTCTGTTTCTTTAAATTTGTTAGAAGTGCAAAGACCTGGGCTCTGCAAGTGCCAACTCAACAACATTCCCAGCCCACTTTCTACATTTATTTGGAGGATAGGTTTTCTGTTATGTTAAATTTTGTTATCAAGAGCAAAGGTTTTCAGTTCACTGGCAGGCCACACCTAGCCCAAAATGTGGTTTAACATTGTGAATTATTTGCCAAGTAAAAACATTGGAAGGTTTTATGTAAATTGTTGATGATCTGATTTATGGGAAATCAGAGTATCTGGAAGCAATGAGTCACAGTATCAATTCATACTGGAGATAAAGAGCTGTTTTCCTTATGTGACATGCACTGGCCAGGGCACCACCATGCCCTACTGGGGCTGGGCTTGGCACATGCTTTGACAAATAGGACATGGTGGCAGGGGCGTTTCGTACCTTCAAACCCAGGCCCTATGAGGACTCTGACATCTTAGAATGGTGCTGTTAAGAGTGAGAGGCTATGGAGAGAGCAAGGTTGAGACAATAGTCCACATCAACTGCTAGATGTAGGAAAGAGGTCAAGCTAGGTCACCCAGATCCTGCCAAAGTGCCCAGAAAATCAGCCAAAGAAATACTCATCTGAGCCCATCCCAAAGTTCTGACTCACAGAGTTAGAAGCAAATTGTTACTGTCTACTCTAAGGCTTGCATAGCATAAGACTTCCTCAGAGCATCTCCATTCTCCTTTTGCACATCCTGATTAATTCCTCCATGGCTTCATATTTGGCCCCTAGCCATTCCCCCTAAACAGGCTGACTTGTGCTTTTCCTTATGATATGACATACTTATTGTGTTATTAATGTACAACTTGATGAAGTTTTGTAAGTTTAATGAACATATACAACCAACACCTAAGTCAGGAAGGAGTTTAAGGGCAGGCATGGCTACATAACTTAGTGAGTTTGAACCAGCCTGGAATGCATGAGACTTTATTGTATACTACAAAGAGAAAGGAAGGAAAAAAGGGAGGAAGGAAGGAAGGAGAAAGGAAAGGATAAGACAAGAAAAGGAATAAGACAAGAAAATAGAAGGACGGAGGGAGTGAGGGAAGAAAGGAAGGTAGGAAATGACAAGAAAAGAGAAGGAAGGAAGGAAGAAAGGAAGGAAGTAAGGAAGGGTAAAGAGAGAGGAAAGAAAAGAAATCACTCTATACCTTGCAGTAAAACCACTTTCCTTGCTCTTTACAACATGGGTTGGCTTTGTTCTTTTTGTACCTCACAGCTTGTTTTTCTAACGAAGGCACATTCAGTCTGTATCTCTCTAGACCCATCTGAAGCTTCCTGATAACATGAAGAATCTCCACAGCTCTTTTCTCCAACTCTCCTCTTTTGCTTCTGTGGTCCCGTCTCATTCTATACAATTCCTGGGGCACTAGTGACTGTTGGGTTTCTATGCCATCTGTCTGTCCACCTTCATCTCAAATCTCTCTCTAAGCTCCTGACACACACTACACACCTTGGCATTACATGCAACTCAATACAGAGTCAATTCAGAGTCAATTGCAGGCAGCATCCGCAGCACCTGGTTGGATGCCTCCATTTATCTGAGCCCTTTCCATCAGCCCTGAGGATTTCAGGTCCACAGTCTCCTGTCTTTCAGTTCCTCTCCCTTGTGCTTCCTTGCAGTGCAGCTTCTACCCCCCACTGTTCTCTCCTACCTCATTCAAACAAATCCATGGGATAGTCTCTTAGCATAATCTTTCCCCCTGGGGGCTCCTAATTATTTTTGCCCTGACTTCACCAATATTCCCTGAGCTTTGCAAAGAACACAGAATGTCTCCTTTAGTATTCAGCTCACAGCCACTGTGGTTTCCTGCTTTGAGGAGTTCTGAGTTTCCTTTGTGTCTACTGGATCACCACCACACAGGAACTTCTCAGTCTGGAGTGCATGAAACACTCATGGTTAATCCCTCACTTCTCTGGAATGTAGGCAGCACCCTGCAGACAAGATAGAGATGACTTGTGTGCCTGGAAGCTGGCATTTTTTTCTTGTCAAATTAAGAATTTTAAATTGTCCTCCTTTTCAATTTCAGATGGAAAATCCAGATTCTCTAACAGATTTTCCAGATACATTAATGGTTGAATTAATAGAAAATACATGGCTTATTTACTGATTCTGTGTTATAGTGAATTATATTTTAAACCAGAAGAAAATTTTAATAATTTTTCAACAGCTAGTTCCTGGCACAAAGAACCTGACCAAAGCAGCTAATAGGAAGAAAGGGATTATTTTGGTTTACAGCCTGAAGGGGAAGTTACATCATGAAAGGGAAAAGGATGGCATGAGCAGAAGCTGGACGTCATCTCCTGTCTTACATCAGGTGGACAACAGCAACAGGAGTGTGTGCCAAAAACTGACAAAAAGAAGCTGTGTATAACACCTATAAGCCCAACCCCAATAAAGCATCTTCAACAAGGTTCCAGTACCAAAATTACCATCAGCTGGGGATCAAGCATTCACAACACATGTTTATGGGGAAGACCTGAATCAAACAACAACATTCTGCCCTGACCCCCATATAAACTGATTACATACATATGATGTAAAATACAGTATATCCAGCCCAACTCCAAAAACCTACAAAGTTTTTATCAATCCAATTGTGACGGGTCAGATGTCTGCAGAGACAACCCCTCCCCTTGAGTGGGATGTGTCTAGCTAGAGCTACAAACTAGGGGCTAAAACTGATTGGTCAGGTATGAACCAATCAGCTGTCTCTCTGACTCACCTGGGGAAAACTTAAATTAACTTCCCTAGAAGAAAACTCTCTTCCCTTCCCCACATGGCAAGTTAACAGAAGGACCTCTGAATCTCCAGGCCTTAGAAAGATAAGGCCTACTCCACCCCAGCTAATGTCTGGGGTGGGGGAAGCCTCCAGACTTTTTCCCTCATGAACCTCTCCTTCTCATGATGGGAGCTCCCTGTTATCTTTTCTTCTTCTGCTTATTTAGCTGAACAATATAAGTTCTGTTAAACTCTCTGAGTTTTCTCCCCACACTGGTGTCTGGAGAACTGTGTAACTCCCCATGTTCCCTTAAATAATAAAGTCTCCCACTATACCTTACTATCTTGTTGTCTATGATTTTAATTTTTTAACCTTGTAGACAAGAACCCAGGTACTCCTCAAATTTTGGGTGCATTAAAATTTTCCTGGGCATTATCTAAATTCTAACCCCCAGCTCATCCTGTTACACAATGATATTCAAACTCCCCATAATTCAAGGTCTTTAAATGAGCCATAATACCAAAAAAGAACAACAACAAAACAAAAAACCATAATGTTTTATATAGCCACTTTGCAAAAGATGGCATTGGGCATAGCAAAGACAGTACAAGATTTAAAACAAACAGGGCAAATATCAAACTCTAACTCCAAGTCTGATAATTCTAACCAATGACTATTCTCTGGAGTTTCAATTCTTCCCCTGTAGTCAGGCTACTCACAGTCCAGGAAAAGTTCATCCAGTACCTGCAGCTCTCCTTAGCAGCCATCCCATTTTCCTGTCATTTCACTGGGTCTCCACTGAAACCCACAGTTCATCCTCATGGCTCCACTGGGCTTCCACACAGGACCTTCAACAAGCCTGCTTCACACTGCCCATGGACATTTCCAAAAAACAAAACCTCAATGCACATCCAATGACCCATGTTTTCCTGTATTTGTTATGCTCAATAGTACCAGGTGGACTACTAACTTCTTAATCCAGGGGTCATAAAGCTGACTTTGAAGCGCAGGAAACCTCATTCAGCATTCAAACCCCTTACTTCACAATGTCCACATTCTTCCTGCTGTCCCAATGCAGATCACCTGGCCCAATCTCAATGGTTATCATCTCTCAAACAGTTGTAGCTGAACAGGCAGCAGTTTTAGCCCAAAGATTTCATTTCTTTCTGTGCCATCTCTATCTGCTCACATCAGTCCATTTCTATGCAATGCAACCCTGTACAAGTTCTCAGGACACAGGCAAGTCTCTCATACAAACTGCTTCTATACTAGTCCTAATAATGTTCTTGTAAGCCAAACCTCACAGTCCATAGTTCTTACTACATTATTTAAGCAGAATCTATCAAGCTGTACTTAATGGTACTGAAAGACCTCTCTTAAACCAAGGTTTCAAATCCTTCCACATTCCTCCTGAAAATTCATTCCAAAAGGCTAAGGCCACAGAATTGGAGTTTTAGTGGTAAGGATCACACTCTTCAGTAACAATTTAACTGTTGCAGTTAGTTTTCTTGTTGCTGGCACAAAAACCCACACCAAAAGCAAGCTAATGGGCAGAAAGGGTTTATTTTAGCTTAGAGACTCAAGGGGAAGCTCCATCATGGCAGGGAAAATGACGGCTGGACATCACTTCTTGGCCAACATCAGCAGGAGTGTGCCAAAGACTGGTAAAAAGAAGCTGGGAGTAAAACCCATAAGCCCACCCCAAACAAAACACCTCCAACCAGATTCTAATTCTAAAATTGCATCAGCTAGGGATCAAGCATTCAGAACACGTAAGTGTATGGGGGAAGACCTGAATCAAAGCACCACACACAGATGAGGTCCAGTCAACTGTCTTAGGGGAGAGAGAGAGAGAAAATAAGGAGAAGTTTGTCAAAGATGATGCTTCTAATGTGAAAAGCTCTTCCCTCCCTAGTTGCAAGTAAACAAGAAGGCAGGCTGAGATTTAAGCAGTTTGACACCAATAGCATTGGGTAGAATGAGCCACTAACATCCCATGATAACATTGGAATTATGGAAGGTCCTCCATAATGCTAACTGTATAACTAGTTTATCATCCGGCGGTCCCATTTCTGGTATACTGAATATATAAAGGAAATGAAATCAGTATATCAACCAAAGAGAGATTCACACTCTCGTGTTTATTACAGCATTATTCAGTATTCCTCACAATAGCAAATGGAAACAGACTAAATGTGTATATACAGGTGATTGGATAATGGATAAAATAAATGTGATAGGTATGCATATGTATACATATATATCACACATACATGCCTATATACATATGTATGCATATATTAATACATATAGTAATATATATTATTAGCCATAATAAAGAAGGAAATCCTACCATTTTCTGCAACATAGATGAACCTAGAGGTTCTAAGTGGCATCAACCAGACACCCAAAGACAAATACTAATGATCTCATTTATATGTGGAATCTTAAAACATCGAAACCATAAATTCAGAGAGTAGAATGCACTTGGGGAGAAGTTGTTTAAAGGGAACAAATATTCAGTTATAAGATAAAGTTCTAAATATTGATGGTACGACATGGGCTATAGTTAAATAGAGTGTTGTAGACTTGGAATTTAATAAGACAGGAGATTTTAAATATACCCCACCATTCACCAAAGTAGTGAGGTGTGAGATGATGCATATATTATTTACCTTTATTATTTGAATCATTTCACAATGTATATGTATATCAAATCATCACATTGTATTATATGTGTGTGTTTTATTTCTCACTGATACCCCCAAGAAACCTAAGAAAAGACTCTATATAGTAATGTTGTCCATTCTCATCTCTCCAAAGGTAAGGATCTTTTATTTTCATATTCTGTACGAAGTTTATTATAACACAAAGCCTGCTGTGCACAGTATGCAAGAATGAACTGAAATGTTGCATCTCTACCCTTTGTCCCATGGCTTTCTGTCTTATGATATGATATGTGAGGCTCATTAGAACACTTCATAAAGCTGGGAGAAGAATCCAAACAAACAAAAGCTATATTTATGTTCGAGTAATGCAATAAGAAGTAGAATTCTAGATCTTTCTTTGGCATTTAAAAAAATCACAATTGTTATTTTAAAATGTAAAACACAGTTAATTTTAATGATAATGAAACTAAAGGTCAAGCCAATAATACCATTTGAAAAACTATGAAAAATAAAAATTAAATAGTTTTCCCAAGATAATTGCCTATCTACTTCCTGACAATAGACAAAAGGGTCTGGTTTAGAATTGTCTGAGAAAATTCAATAGGCAAACCCTTGTGATTTATGAAAAACAACATAAGTAGCCCTTCAAAATAAAGAAAAATAATTTCAAGTCTCTTTTCCATAACCCTTCCTCTGATAATGCATACTTTTTAGCATAAATATGACCCATGAAGACATATAAAGTATAGGATCTATTTGTGTATGTCATAAGTGTTTATCTGAAATTCACATTTAGCTGGAACATTACATTTTATCTGACAATTCTACCTTAAAAGTGACCAGAGTGATGAAGCACATGGGCTTGGAGCCATGAAGGGCATCTGAGGACCCAGAAGCTGAAAGGAAAGCAAAGACAGTGGAACTACATAAAAGCAAATATTTAGCTCAAAGGAGATAATAATAGTCAGATTGCAGCACGCTTATGGGCTTCCCAGAAATTTCTACTTTAAACTTTATCATTAAACATCATGTTGCTCTGAAGAAAAAGTAAACCTTTCGAAGATGAGCACCATTAATCTGAGCATTCAGAAAAAAATATTTTGGCATTATTGTTCAAGACAATAAACCTTGAGCTATATGTGATACTGTTATTGTCTTCTATGGGCAGAAGAGTAAACTGCTCATAGAAATGGGTGTGGCATGATGACATTGTGACACCCTTGAGCTTTTGCTAGGATTGGTTGTTTGAGACATTGTATTTTCAGTTTGGTGTTTCCTCTATCAATCGAGCTAACTCCTATGTCAAATATCTGATCTGACCATCTGAAAGCATGTCACCATAGACTGAGGTGTTTTTAATTGAGATTAAACTTCCTACTTAAATGTCCAGCAGGAAAACCTGTGCTAGAGGAGGTGTGTCCCTGGGTGGGGGTAATCTTGAGTCCAGACTTAAGCTATTCAGAGAGTCAGCTTGAGCTCCGGCTGCTTGTGCTGGCTGATGTTGGCTTTTCTCTCTGCTATGGATGTATGATGGATGGAGCCAGTTTCTTCTGCCAGGATGAAGCTTCCCCTGGAATCTATAAGCCTGAAATCAACCCTTTCCTCCCATAAGATGCTTCTGATTGGGTGTTTGCCCCAGCAACATAACTGCAAGAGACCATTGCCATACTTACTATGACTGTGAATGAAAACAAAGTCAGCAGAAATTTAAAGTGATGGGACACAGAAAGGAAGCCCGCAGAGACACTGCATAGGAGGATGGTTTTGAAGTCATAAGGGACCTGACAGGAGAAACTTTTGTAAAGTAGACTAGAGAAAGCAAAGACACTTTTGAAATCAAATTTACAACCAGTACCTAGGTAATCTGGAAGTATCTGGAGTTACAAAATCTGTGAATAATATGAGCACTGATACAAAAACATAACATCTCAAGCAGATCAGCCTGAATCAAGCATGTCATGAGTCTCAGAAAGGAATCAACAGAACTAAGCAGTGTTCTTTAACTGCTTAGTTCTTTTACAGCCTCCACAGGAACTCTTGTCTAAGCCACATGCAAGGTTTCTACTGCATCTTGACAGAAGGAACTCTATGTACAGTTTTGTCTATGCTGATTTCATGATGAAATTTCATTCTACATAACTTTAACTTTACATGTATGGAAGGGCTTGTCCAAGGGCAAAGGATAACAGCAAGCAATCGGGGGCTTTATTAGAAAACACTAGACAGACATCTTCCCCTCAGACTGCAGACATTCACAGGCCATCCTGATGAGCCACCTTTGCAAAGACCAAAGTTTGGGACAGTTCATATTTTTCCATGGAGCTTGGTTATTATTTTTTATTCTAATTCAGTAAAAAGCTTTCTAAACAAAATTTCAATTTTTTTCATTTTTTTCTAGTTAAGAGTACTAAATAATGGACTTTATGATAATATTTTCATAAGTACATATCCTGTACCTTGCTTATCTTTGTCCTCTACTAACATTCTCCTCCCTCTCATTGGTCCTTTTCTTCCTACCCAGAGTTCACTTTCTGTTTTCATGTCACATATAAGCATATGTACACTATATGTATATTACGTGCATGTGTGAGAGATTTCACAGAAAACATGTGATGTTTTGTTTTTATTCTTCTTACTCCCAGCTAATAGTTCCCCTCTACATTCATGACAAATACATATAGTTGATATATATTATATAATATCATATATATGAGTCTAGCTTAGTTTTCTTAGTATGATAACCTCCAGTCCCACCAATTTTCTTTCAATTAACATAATTTTAGTTTTCTTTATGGCTACAAAAAACTCCATTATGTATAGATACATCACATTTTATTTATCCACTCATATACTGAATAGCAAATTTTAAACACAAGCTTTAAAGTATTAAAGAAAGTAAGCAAACATTTAATACCCAACTTCTAAATAAAAACTGACCATGAAGGGAAAATCCATTTCCCTACAACACTTACAGTGGCTGTGGTTACCTGCACAATATTGAGCATGTCAGCATTTTAACATCGATGATGGAGGACAAAGAATAGCATGAAAATAGTAGAAAGACTAAAGAAGGGATTCAGTGGAAGGGAACAAGAAAGGGACAAAAGAAGGTAATAGGAGGGAATTTTGATTAACATATGTTACATGCATGAAAAATTGTCAGTAAAAAGTTTCTTTTTTTAAAGAAGTTTTTTGAAAAACAGAAACTATCTGAAATCAATGTTTCTAAACTTCTATAAAGTTTAAAGATAAAAGTGTTTTCAAACTAAGAAAAATTTTGGTAAATATAAAACATTTCAAATTCAGTGGGTCACAAAAATCTTTCAAAAAATGTCCCTGTAATGGTTTGATCCAGGTGTTCCCCACAACTGAATGTGTTCTGAATGCTCCATCCCCAACTGATGGCAGTTTGGGTATTAGAACCTTGTTGGAGGTGTGCTGTTGGGCTTATGGGGTTATAAGCCAGCTTCCCCTTGCCAGTGTTTGGCACACCTTCCTGCTGCTGTTTGCAGTGCTGTGGTGGAGGTGATGTCCACCCTCTGTTCATGCCATTGTTTTCCCTGCCATCATGGAGCTTCCCCTCGAGTCCAAAAGCCAAAATAAACCCATTCCTCCACAAGCCACTTTTGCTTGGGTTCTTTCTGTGCTGGCTACAACAGTCCTTAATGGCTCATAAAATGCACCTAGAAGATGCTGGTTTTGCTTAAAAATCAATTCTGTTTAAGAAATGTATCTGCAAAGGAGAAAAAGATTAGAATTAGTGACACAAAATGTTAGTACAGTCGATCTCTAGGTGGTATTTTTATGCATTTTTCTTCATTATGCTTTTCTGACTTTTCAGAGATTTTATAACACTTAAAGAATCAAAATTAGAGAGTGATCAGTTATCTTAGATGATAGAAATATTTTCCAGAAATTAATGTGGTATACTTCAAGACAAAAAAGACTACCCAAAATACATGCATTTGGGCTTCCACTTAAGACGGTTGAGTAGTAGCCACACAAAGGAGCCAGAAGAAAAGAGGGAGCAGAAGAGCACACAGCACATTCTTCTACCGAAAAGTGAAGGTGTGGAAGGAATTATTAACTCCAGCAGAAAGCAGGAGAGACCCAGAACTTCTAGCAACCACACCACCAACCAGAATCGGCTCCAGCTGTGGGTCCCATGCCCCCCCCCCAAGACCTACTCTCCAGGGCTGACTGAGTCTGCCTCAGCAGAAAGAACTACAGTGAGGGGAGTACCCACTCACAGTGGCATTGAAAAGTCAAAAAATCTGAAAGAGAAGACAACAGGTACAGCTGATCAGCTCCCAAGTAACTGCAGGCACTCTCCACAGCCTCTGTCCCCCAAGCACCCACACCTGAAAGCACTGGAGATCTTGAATGTCAAGGGATCAGAGTCACACCTCACCTGCACAATGTGTAGCTCAGTTGATCCCAAGAGCAGCTCTACATACCTCACTAGCCTAGCAGAGCCCACAATGCAACAAAGAAGAACCAGTAGGACACTCAGCTTAGGCGGGATGGCCAGCCACCTCTGAAGGTAATGGCTGTTTTACACTGGGGCTATACCTGTCCCAAAGCCAGTTATATAGACCTGCTCTGGAAGTGCCAATTTCACCTTCCACAGCAGGGAACCTTACTAAATAACAATACCGGAGACCGAAAGAATTCAAATCTAGCCCACTTAGACAAAAATATTGATGTGTCAGATTGATGTATTCTTGGTCAGCTTTGCCATTCTTAAATAAACTGTGTCTGGGGGTTGACATTTATCACTTTTGATATTTCTTACCTATAGTGCCTTTTCTTTTTCCTTTTCATTGGTCTTTTTTGGGGACAGGGTTTCACTGTGGCTCTGGTTGACCTGGAAATTATAGCAGACCATGAATCTCAGCCTCCCAGTTGACAGGAATAAGGGTGTGAGCCAGCATGCCCAGCCAGTTTAGGAAATTTGGCTTTGTTAGTTTACCTATTTGTTTTAATCTCCACTTGTGCATGAATATTCCATGCTGGCTTTGTTTGTGTGAGTGTATTTCTCCTTTGGATTTTAGAATCATTCTATATTTTTCTCCACTTAGCCTATTGGGATCTTTCTACAATTTTTTTCTACCCACAGTTTGTTTACTTCCCCTTTCTTCTCCTCCTTTTCCCTTCCTAATTCTCCATACCTACAACTTTCCATAGACTCAACAACTTCAGGTATCTGTGGAAATTAACAGTACCCAACTTCCCTCTCCCACATACCTGAGTCACCTCCCTCTTGGGTCAGAATTAATACTCGTCTTCACACTGATTCATCTTACACTCTTCCATTTGTGAGTAACCAAAACACTAGCATATTTTTTACATTTTATTGACAGCCTACAAGGATGCTGCCACTTTTATTTAATATAGTGCTGCATGTCTCAGCTATAGCAATAAAACAAGAGAGGTAAACAAAAGGAATACACATTGGAAAGAAAGAGATCAAATTATCACTATTTGCAGAGTGTCATGGTTTGATCCAGGTGTCCCCCACAAACAAATGAATGTGTTCTGATAGATCGATCCTCAACTGATGGCAGTTTGGGTTTTACAACCTCGATGAAGCTGTGTTGTTGGGGGCAGGCTTATGGGGTTATAAGCCAGCTTCCCCTTGCTAGTATTTGGCACACCTTCCTGCCGCTGTTTGCAGTGCTGTGGCAGAGGTGATGTCCAGCTCTCTGCTCATGCCATCGTTTTCCCTTCCAGGATGGAGTCTCCCCTTGAGTCCGTAAGCCAAATAAACCCATTCCTCCATAAGCCGCTTTTGCTTGGGTTCTTTCTGCGCAGCAACTAGAAAGCTGACTACAACACAGAGGATATACATAGCGATCCTAAAGACTCTATCAGCAATCTGCTAGAGCTGATAAACACTTTCAGCAAAGTAGCAGCATACAAAATCAACACACAGAAATCAGTAGCCTTCCTGTATACCAACAACAAACATGCCAAGGATGAAAACAGAAACACTCCCATTCAAAATGGCCTCAAAAAAGTAAATAAAATAAAGTACCCTGGAATAAACCTAACCAAGAAAGTGAAGGGTCTCTACAATGAAAACTTTAAAACACTTAAGAGAAAAATTGCAGAAGATACTAAGAAATGCAAAGATATCCCATGTTCATGGGTTAGAAGAATTGGTAGTGTGAAAATATCAATCTTAATCAAAAGCAATCTGTACATTTAATGTAATCTCCATCAAAATTCCAATGGCATTTTTAAGGAAATAGAAAAAGATCCTAAAATTCATTTGGAAGCACAAAAAACCTTGAATAACCAAAGGAATTCTGAGCAACAAAAATAAGGCTGGTCACCATAATTGATTTTAAGATATACTGCAGAGTCCTAGGAACAAAAACAGCATGGCACTGGCACAAAACAAACATATAGATCAATGCAACAGAATAGATGACCCAGCTGTAAATCCAGACAGTTACAGTCATCTGATTTTTGACAAAAATGCTAATAATATTCACTGGAGAAAAGACAGCCTCTATAACAAATGGTGCTGAGGAAACTGGATATCTATATGTAGAAGAATGAAAATAGATCCTTATCTCCATGCACAAGATTCAAGTCCAAATGGATCAAAGACCTTAATATCAAGCCTAAAACTCTGAAACTGCTAGAGGAAAAAGTAGGGAAAACACTTCAACATATTGGCATAGGCAATCACTTTCTGAATATAACCCCAGTTGCTCAGGAAGTAAAACCACTAACCAACCATTTAGACCTCATGAAATTAAAAAAAATAACTTTTGTAAAGCAAAAGACACTGTAAATAGTGCAAAGAGTCAACTTACAGAATAAGAGAAAATCTTTCTCAGCTATACATCTGACAGAGAATTAATATTGAGGATACACAAAGAATTCAAAACCTAAATAATAAGAAATCAAACAACTCACTCAAAAAATGGGCTATAGAACTAAATAAAGAGTTCTCAAAAGAAGAAATACAGATAGCCAATAAATATCACTACACCTTTAGCCATCAGAGAAATGCAAATTAAAACTACTTTGAGATTCCATCTCACTCCTGCCAAAATGGTAATCAAGAAAACAAATGACAATAAATGTTGGCGAGGGTGTGGAAAAAGAGGAACCCTTCTGTATTGTTGGTGGGAATGTAAATTGGCATAGCCATGATAGAAATTTGTGTGCAGGTTCCTGAGACAGCTAAAAATAGAATTACCATATGAATCATCTCTACCACTCCTTTGCAGATATCCTAAGGACTCTACTTACTACCTTAGGGATGCTTGTTCATCCATGGTGATTGCTGCTCTAGTCACAATAGCTAGAAAATAGAACCAGCCTATGTTGGGCACTACCTGTTGGCTCTGCTACTGAGGGCACGGAGAACACAGGGTTAAGGATGTGTGAGGTGAAACCCCAGTAATTCAGTAGGCGTTTCCCAGCTCCACCTACCCTGACTCCCACCCTCATGGGCTGGCCCCAGGAGCCAGCATTTCCATCTCAGCATGACTGGCATTGGGTATCAGAGAAACTTCCTTGTACCCATCCCCACGGACCTGACCATGGCTAGCATCACGTATTTCCCGCCACTCATGGCCCCCAAATGAGGTGTTTTCAGGTTGTCCCCACCTTTCCTTTCCACCCACCTATCACAGTGCAGGCTCCCAACTCCCCACCCCCATCAACCAATCTCCCTTTCTCTTCCCGATTCCCCATGCCCCACCCCCTTTTTCCTACAAAGTGTAAGTCCCCCAATTGAATAAAGAACCACGTGGATATACAATACACATCTCCCCCTGCGCCATTCCCCCCAGCTCTGTGGGCTCCAGCCCTGAGACAGCGGACAGCTCCACCCGGCTCCCTCCGCTTCTCCCTTTTCCCTCCGCTGATGGCCCATGGCGCCTCCGGAGGAGAAAATGATAGCCTAGATGTCCCTTCAACCGATGAGTAGATAATGGAGATGTGGTCCATTTAAACAACGGAGTTTTATTCAGTGTAAAGAAAAATGAAATTAGGAAGTTTCATAAGGAAATGGATGGATCGGGGAAGGTTTATACCACATGAGGTAACCCAGGCCAAAATTCAAATGCCACATGTTCTTTCTCATATGTGGAACCTACTTACAAATGTTTATATTTGTATGTGAGTTGTAGTAAAAGTCACTTGTAGAGGCCAGAAATCTAGCAAGAGGCTATAAAGGAGGGAGAAGAGGGAGAGAGCAAAAGGAGGGCATTGTAGATCTGTAGCTAGAGGGTGAGATAGCTGGGGTAGAATGGTATAAGTGGGATCAAGGGAAGAGAAAGAGTAAAGGGAGGTGGGAGGGGGTTAATCAAAATTTAAGAGGTATGAATAATCCATATGTGAACCTACTTCTTTCCTAGCCAATAATATTCACGTTTTAAAAAGAAAGAGAGAGACTATGGACAGAACTATCCCATGTGTCATGGTTTGATCCAGGTGTCCCCCACAAACAATTGAATGTGTTCTGATAGATTGATCCTCAGCTGATGGCAGTTTGGGTTTTACAAACTCGATGAAGCTGTGTTGTTGGGGGCGGGCTTATGGGGTTATAAGCCAGCTTCCCCTTGCCAGTGTTTGGCACACCTTCCTGCTGCTGTTTGCAGTGCTGTGGCAGAGGTGATGTCCAGCCCTCTGCTCATGCCATCGTTTTCCCTGCCAGAATGGAGTCTCCCCTCGAGTCCGTAAGCCTAATAAACCCATTCCTCTACAAGCCACTTTTGTTTGGGTTCTTTCTGCGCAGCAATTAGAAAGCTGACTGCAACACCATGGACATGAATAATGGTGCTCCCAGAAGCCATAGGTTGTTATTAGAAAAATTTTATTGCCAGGGGTGAGATATCCAGAGTTGTTGGTCAGGAAGGTAACTGATGCCCCTAAAACTTTACAGGCCATTACCAAGGCTCTTGGTTGCTGTGATGGTTACGTTTTGTTGTCAGCTTGATCTTTTTAATAATCTTGGGTGGGTTTCTGATGTTGTTCACAGGATGCAGGATGTAAGGAAATGCAGGGAAGCTAAAAATAAACATCCCTTCCTGGGAAGGTAGTGCAGGAAGGAAATTCCAGAGACTTAGGAAGCAAACAACTCTGGGATAGGGTTGCAAGACCCTGCCCTAATGCTATATAAAGGGGAAAGAAATCTCCTTTCTCCTCCCTGCCTGTTTGCTGATGGGTATGTGGTGCTGTTGATGGATTTCTCTCTCTGCTTAGACCTGTGAAAGAGAATCAGCCTCTTTCGCTGTTACGGAACTTCCCCTGGATCTGTAGCTTCAATAAATCCTTTCCTCCCATAACTGTGCCTAGTTTGGAGATTCATCCCAGTGGTGTGTGGCTGACTATGACAGTTGCACACCAGAACTAGATGGGAAGACCCTATTGCTGAAGACTCTACATGCTTGGGCTGCAGGTCACTGAGAAATCAAACTGGAGCTGAGCTGGAAACCTCCTTCCTGTTGACTAGCTCTCAGAAGCTGGAAGGAGCTGTGCTTCATGTGGCCTTTGAGGGGAGAGAAGAAGTCATCAGCAGCACTGAGCAGCACTGGACCCTGTAAGCCTTAAGAGTGGCCAGTGAGGTTAAGTGTGTTAACTGGAGCAATAGTGGCATGTCTGTTATGGGGGAACCAATGGCTCTCTGATTGGACTGGAGGCCTGTGATGGTTAAGTTCTGTTGTCAATTTGATCAGATTCAGAATCTACAGACATTTCTCTTGAGTGGGTCTCTGAGGTTGCTTCCAGGAAGGATTGACTGAATGAGGAAGTTTTTCCTTCAGAGTAAGCCTTTCCCCCAGAGTGGGTGGCCCTCTCAGGGGTTGGGTGGGGGGATTTTGTAAGGAAGGACCAGGGTCCATTGCTGAAGACATGGCAGAAAGAACGTAACAGTCAAAGGAAGGGAGGCCTGCTTACAACACTTTCTTCCAGATACAACAAGGCCTTGATGTTCATGACCTCACCGTGCCTGACAGTATTTACAAAAGACCTTCACAATGGAAGGAAAAGAGGATGGGATCAAAGTGGAAGAGAGAGAGACTAGTTGGAAAGAAGAAGGGATTCAGTGGGGGGGACTTGGGAGGAGGAAGGTGAGGTGCTATGTGGAAATTATCTTGATATGTTGTCTATACTCATGATAGCTGTTAATAAAATGTTTAAATGTGTATGCATTTTGAGAGAAAGAAGCAATATAGGATGATATAAATGATTGTTGAACACAGGGAGCATAGTATATGAAAACTTCCACTTTTCAATTTTCACACATTTGAAATTTTTCATAATAATAGTTGGGAAAATTAAAAAAAAACCCTCAGATCTTAGGAGATGAATCAGTGGGTAAGAGCTGCACACATGTAAGGACCTATCCCCAGCACTCACATAAAAATCTTGGTATGGCTGTGCATACCTGTCACCCAGTGCTGAGGGTTGGTGGGGCGTAGAGATAAAGGATCTCTGGGGCTTGCTGGTCAACCAGTCGAACTGAAAAATGGCAAAATCCAGGTGCATTAGGAGACTGTCTCATGGAAATAGGGCAGAGGAGCTAAAGGGACACCTGATGCCCTCCTGGGTGCGCGTGCGCGCGCGCGCGCGCGCACACACACACACACACACACACACCACATACTATACAAACATATACATATCTGAATGTATAAAACATCATTTGGTATATGATAACCTAAACTCATGGCATATCTATATATCTGCGTACATATGGTCACAATTTAAGACAATTAAACTTACACAAATTATGACTGTAGAATAGTATAAAAGAGGTACATGCTTGAGAAAACCATACTTTTGGTTTTGGATTTTCAATGCTTTCTGAAGCTGATAAGATGCAGCATAATGCTCTCCTGTGGTGCTGGGCAGGGCAGTGAGCCACAGGTCCCAGGCAGCCAGGTGATTGCAAGGGTAACAACCAGTATTCCATAGCATCCTGTTTTGTTATACTATGATATTCAGTATGTTAGATTTGGGGTTTTTTGTTGTTGTTGTTTTATTTTTCTATCTTCTGCTACTGGAGATTGAACCCAGGGTCCCATGCATTCTGGGCAGATTCTCTACCACTAAGCTATATCCCTAGTCATGTTTTGTTTTCATTTCCAGATTGTCTCTTACTAAATTGATCAGGATGGTCTCGATCCTTGTAGCCCACGCAGGCCTTGAATTTTCAATCCTACTACCTCACCCTCCAAAACATCTAGCTTTGCAGGTTGTACCTTTTCATCTTATAATGGGTGTGTTGGGACAGAACTCTACAGTGAGTCAAGGAGTACCTAGACACAAGGCAGAGGAGAGTTGTATGAAATGGACATAGAATGGTGGTTCCCTCTGGGATTGAAGATGAGACTGGTGGGCTGTTCTGGAGGTGTAACTTTAATGGACCCAAATCATAAGTAACGTTCCACAGCCCATGACTATCAGTGTGTACCAGTATTTTATGAGGTGATTCTAGGGCCTGATTCAACAGGAGACTTTCCCTACTATATTTTCAGCTTTAAGGAAAAAGAATAAAATCCTACTGCTGGAATACTATGGGAGCCTTCAGTCGTGCAAGAGGACACAGGCTCTTTCCTGAGTTGAAGGAACAAGTTTGACAGCTGTGTGCCTGCTTGCTGAGAGACTCCTTCATGTGTGAGGAGTCTCTGGGAGACTTCTTCTGGCTGTGACACACTACCCAGGAGGAAGGTTCTGGAAGAGACCTGAGCTCTCTCAAACATGCAATTTAATTAAGCTTACACTTCTGGAGGCCGGAGCCCATCATGGTGGAACAGGCATGGCAGGTGGAGAGGGGGAAATTGTAGTCATCTTGGTAGACAGGAAGGAGAGAGGGAGTTGGACAGATGGCTCAGTGGTTAAGTGTGCTTCCTGCACAAGCATAAGGGCCTGAAACCACCTGAGTTTGAATCTCTAGAACACTCGTGTGGCCTCGTGCACCTGTGAGCCCAGCCTGCAAGGAAAGAAGAAACCAGAGCTCTCGACTGCTAACCAGAAACCCAGGCTGAAAGGATACTCGGCAGAAGAGTGATGGAGGAGGACTCTATTCCCAACACTGCACATAAGCGACCCCTCACCCCACAGGTGAGCACATGGGACATTGCAGGAGCGCGCGCACACACACACACACACACACACACACACACACACACACACCACACCCTATTCCCAACACACATATAAATACATATACAGGCATACATCACACCCAACACATACATACACACAAGAAAAATAAAAAATAAATAAAATTAAAATAAAATCGAGAGTGAGTGGGGTGTGGTGGAGCACACTTTTAATCCCAGCACTCAGGAGGCCGAAGTAGGAGGACTTCAGTGAGTTCCAGGTCATCCTGGGCTAGAGCAAGACCCTCCTGCCTCAAAACAAGCTAATAAAAAAGGAGAGAGAGAGAGAGAGAGAGAGAGAGAGAGAGAGAGAGAGAGAGAGAGAGAGAGAGGTGAGCTGTAAACCCTCAAGGCCCACCCCCCAGTGACACACTCCCCTCAGTTAGGCTCTGTCACTAAAGGCTCCACAACTCTCGCTGACAGCACCACCACGTGGGGATTAGGATTCAAACCCAGGAGCCTCAGAAGGCCTTTCCGGTTCAATCCAGCACAGTGCAGAACAGCACCCACAGTACAGAACAGCACCCACAGTACGGGGACCCACCAGTACAGGACCCAGTGTGTAAACAGGTCCAAAATTGGCTTACATCAATTCACCACGTTGAATTTTTCAACAGTTCTCTTTCTCTAGCTTGTTACTAAGTCCAAGTTGTAAATGAAAGGGGGGGGTCATTCTACTTTCTCCTGAATATTCTCCCTACCATTTCAGAATGTATGTTTTCACTGACTTGTGAATTTTTCATTATTTTTGTTTACAGTTGCTAATTTAAAATTCTGGGGACTGGGAATATGGCTCAGCAGGAAAAAGCACTTGCCATGCAAGCGTGAGCGACCTGGGTTCAATCTCCAGCACCTATGTAAAACATTCATGCCTCAAACCCCAGTCCTGAGTGAGGGGAGAGATGGGAAAACCACCAGGGCTTTCTGGTCAGTTAAACTGATGGCTGCTCCAGGTTCAGTGAGAGACTCCATCTCTAGGAAACACAGGGGAGGGAATGAGGAGAACCCAGGACATTCCCCTCTGGCCTCTCAACACATGTACACACATGTTCATGGACCACCCCCCCACACACAACACAAATAAAACTAAACAAAAATAAAAGTCTGTGCTTTCGTTTCATTTGTTTTTAACCCAAAGGATCTGATGCTGATATCTCAAGAGCACTTAAGATTGCCATTATTCATTCTTTGCACAATGGCATAACTGGAATTTAACTGACCAGGTGAAGGAATAAGGCTTAGGGAACAAGCTAAACATGGGAGCGAGGTATTAAGCTTTCCTACCAGAAGATCCCATGTAATTACTGCCCAATCTTCTTACAGGACGTTCTTCTAAATCAAAGTAAATTACAAGTCCTATTTTGCCAGTGTGCTGAGAAATCCACTATCAGTCATTATCAAGGGGAACCCTCTCTTGCCCTAGGGCTATTGAAGAAACCTATGAAGCTCAAACAGGTCAGAAAATTTGGGGACATGCCTCCACTCTTGAGGATTTTATCACCACAATTGCCATGTGCATTATTCAGTCCTAATGGCATCTGGAAACAAGGCCCTTCATCCAATCATGGGCAAGAAAAAATATATTTCTAATGCCATTCTGGTATATGGTTATCGTAATAATTTCAATGAAACACTTTTCCCTGTATCCATGCTGGATTAGTGGTGTTTTCCTTTGCTGTGACAAAATTCCTGGCAAAAAAATTAAAGAAAAAATTCTTTGGGCTCACAGTATGAGAGTACAGTCCATCGTAGTGGGAAGGCATGGGGGTGGTTGGTCACGTGTCTGCAGTCAGGAAGCAAAGAGAGATGAGTGCTGGTTCTCTTATTTTATCCACTGAGCCATCTCCTCGAGCCCCGACCTGGCATCCTCATTGAACATTGGGAAAGCTTAGTAGTGTTGTTCTAGCTGAGCTAGACCCAGAATCCTCCCACAGAAGTTGGGAGATTATGCATATACATTGTTTGAAGCCTCACGGTTTGTGTTACTTTTTTTTACATAGCACTGTAAAATTAATACATTTTGTCATTTGGCAACATTATTAAGTGTTCAGTCTCTGCAGTCATACACCCTTGAAAAGTTCTGTTATTCTCTAATGCATGTGGTGACTCGCTGCCTGGTATTGGCACTGGAGCCTTGTGTCTCCAAGTTCAAGGTACACTGGGAGGGTTGGCCACCTCATCAGCATGGAAGGGCATCAACCTGTATAGTGATGTCTGTCCTCATCTTTTGTGAAGCTGAAGCTTTTTCTCTAGGGATCCTACCCCCTTCCCTCTTTAGTTTCTATTTTCTGCCCTTGATAGGTGTGATGGTTTGACTCAAGTGTCCCCCACGAACGTTCGAGTTTGTTCTGAATGCTTGATTCCCAGCTGATGGCAATTTTGTAACCTTGATGGAGGTGTGTTGCTGGGGGTTTATAGGTATTCTAGCCATCTTCCCCTTGCCAGTGTTTGGCACACTCTCCTGCTGCTGTTGTCCACCTAGTGTTGGCCAGGAGGTGATGTCCACCCTCTGTTCATGCCATTGTTTTCCCTGGCATCATGGTGCTTCCCCTCGAGTCTGTAAGCCAAAATAAACCCATTCCTCTTATTAGCTGCCTTTGGTTGGGTCTTTTGTCTCAGCAGCGAGAAAGAGAACAGCACCAGTGGGATATCATGTGAACCAGAAATTGGTATTTCAGGAAAATAACAATGGTAGCAGCAGAGAGGTTCAAAACGATATGGGGGATCAGATGCAAGGGGTCCAGACATTCTGAAGCTTTGAGCTTCAGTGGCTCTCTGCCACTGTAGTTAGCTGGCTGGGACCAGTACAGTATCTCCTCTCTCAACCCCCATGAGCTTGGTTCCAACCTGGAGTGGAGCACTGGTGGAGCCAAATCCCAGGCCTGTTCAACCCTCTCTGCTATCCAGAGGAGTCCAACACATGTCTGCAGGCTGTAGCCCAGCTGCTCTGTCTCCAGGGGTCCACCCCAGTGCCTCTCTTATTTTCGCTGTCTTTCTAGCCAGTCCTTCCTCACTGGTGCATAGGGCTGATTCTTGGTCAGTCCCTCCGAGTCCAACATCTGATCTCAAGCACGCTGTCCCACATGAGCTGCTGGGGTGCTCAGCCTAGAATCGGGACTCTAGAGCCCACTTATCAAAAAAAAATCCATGGGCTAGCAAATTTCTAGTTGCCTCATAAGCAACTAGGAATGGTTAGAGTTCCAATCCAGACTCAGTCTCATCTATGACCCAGTTCTTATGTCTAACTAGCTTTCACAGGGATTCCCTGGGCTGCCATATGGCCCCAACCCCCTCCGCTCTGGCTAATGGACACCGTGACAACTCTCAGGGTGCTCTCTATGTGCTCCGCAAGGCTGACACATGAGAATTAAGGCAGATCAAAACCAGCCAAGTTGATAAAGAGAGGACTTCAGATGGGAAGAAGGTAAACTGATAAACATTCACACCCTAGTCCATTTTTTGGGGGGGTAAAGGAGGTGTAAAAAGAAGTTTCCTCAGTATGTGTGGCATGAGGTAGAATTAATTATCTACTAAAAATCAGCACAGCTCTTTGGCCATCCTCCAGCATAAATCACCAGGGAACTGTTCTGTTAGTTCCCAGATGGCCCAATGGTGGATTTTAGTTATAAGATATGCTTAGGTTACTGTTAAATTATCCATGAAGCATAAATGTGGGGCCTGAGGACATGCTCTGTCACTAAAGGGCTTGCAATGCAAGCATAAAGACCCGAATTCAATCCCCAGAACCCAAGTTAAAAAGAAAAAAGCTGGGCATAGTGGTTCAAGTTTATAATCCCCATGCTGGGGAGGCAAAGAGAGGCGTGTCCCTAGGACTGGTTGGTCAGTTGGTCTAGCAAACTTGGTGAGTTCCAGGCCAGTGAGAGACCTTGTCTCCAAAAGAAGGTGTATGACATTCTTGAGAAATGACACCAAAGTTGTTCTCTGACCTCCACATGAACTCATACAGGCCATTGTGTGCGCACACACATCCATACACACACATGCTGCCAAAACACATGTCCACAGACCAGCATTCTCTCAGCTTCCTTGTCCACTAACCCTATAAAATAGAAATCTATATAAGCCACCAAGTGTCACTATAATGCTCTCAACAGCTTGGGCATCTGTGGGCTGGCTGTAGGTCAGCTCATCTAGACTGTTCTCATGTCACTTGCCTTCTTCCTTTGGCCACTGAGCTGCACAGAACATATTCTCCTGACAATGACAAGAAGGCAAGAGAAAACACAGTTTGTCTTAAGGACTAATCCTAAACCCAACTCCTTTGTTCAGATCCAACGTGGGTGCAAAGCTTTGTGGCAATGGCTTTAGTAATGACACTCTAAAATCAGGGCCAGCCAGCCAGTACACAAAGCTGCTTACAGCCCTGGTCTCCCCTAGACACACAGGAACTGTCACCTAGTCAGTTCTAGACTGCGCTCTGAACACATCTGTATTTCTCTGCTTGTCCAACATGGAGCTGGTGACAAACACACACATCTAATGTGTCCTCCTCCTCAGATTCTGACTTTCTTCCACCGATGAGTTCCTGGAACTCCATGTGACTTCAGGCTTCTTAATTTACTGCTTGGGTGAATGTGCAGACACGAGCAATTCACACTGACTCTGCCCTGAGCAAGATAAGACCCTTCAATCTTTCTAGGACAGAGGAAATCGGGTATAAAAAAGACTTTGAATACATTGCTTTGTCATTGTAGAGGTCATGCTTTTGTTAATTCTTTCATATATTTTTCTACAACTGAATATGTATCTTGTCTCTTGGTTTCCCAGAGACTTAAGGCTCTGGCTGTGTTTACCTGATTACAAATCAGGCTGCCAAGGAGGGAGGGAGCCAAGAGGCAAGGCTGTGTAAAACTGGTGATTGCTGCCTTTGACATATTGCTTATTACTGAGAATTTGTATTCTTTATCGTTCTGCTCGCCGGGTATTAAATTTTGATTAAACCCAGGGACCTCTAACTATCTTTCATAAATAGGAAGAACTCTACAGAGGCCCAGACAGTGTTTCTAGATGCAAAATGAGTTACTAACTTATCATGCTAATTGTTTCCATGTTTATCCCCCTAAGTCCTAACCACTCTTTTCAGATTTGCAATAAATCTTTTTACGAGCCTATGGCATTCTGGGTGACAAGCAATATATATGTTTTTAATAAGGTTCCACTTCCACCATGCCATACCACCTGCAAAGGAAGTTTGGCTAGGATCTGTTTGCTAGGATCTGGGGCCTGAAATGGCCAATGAAAAAAAATGTAAATGGTTATCAGGAATAAACAGAGGTCAGTGTCACTACTGTGGGGTATTTGGACACAATTCAATCTTACATAAAATAGCGTCTAGGGCTCAGTGGGTGAAGGGCTTGCCGCGTAGCTCTGAGTATCTGAGTTTGGATCCTCAGGTCCCACATAAAAAATTGGAAGCTGTGGCAGGCTTCTGAAATCCCACCATGTCAATGGCAAGAGAGGAGGCAGAGATTTCCTGGAAGCTCTCAAAGGGAGCAATGAACAACTAAGAGAAAGGCAAGGAACCACCTGAAAGTTGTCCTCTGACCTCCACATTCTTGGCCTTGGCATATGTGTGCCTATACTCACGTGCACAAATATACATTCACCTTAAATAAATAAATAACAACAGAACTCACTGCACCAGACCCTTGGCTAAGATCTTGGCCTACATTTTCTCAGCAAACCCTTGCAGAGCTCTATGATGTCACTGAGAGCACCTCCTATGATACCGATGAGAAATCTGACCCGCCAAGCAAGGCCTTCTAGATATTCACAGAGACTGGGAGCAGGATTTGGATGCATCTGAACCCATAACTTTCTACTTTGGAAAGGTTCATGATCCCCGCCTTCATGGAATGAGGGATTATAGTGGAACTCCATCCCCAGCCCCGAGAGTGTTAGGAGAGTCCACATCTGCTACTGGTTTGCATTGACCCCATGAGGAGATCCTCCTTAAGAACTGTCCTGATGGGCTGGAGAGATGGCTAAATGGTTAATGTGCTTGCCTGTAAAACAGAAGGACCTGAGTTCAATTCCCCAGTACCCACGTACAACCAGATGTGGAAGGTGGTGCATGCATCTTGAGTTTGTTTGCAGGCTGGAGGCCCTGACATGCCCATTCTCTCTCTCTCTCTCTCTCTCTCTCTCTCTCTGTCAAATAATAATCTTTAAAAGATTCTTAAAAAATCCTGAGGCATGGGTAGTCACATAAACACAGGGAAGGCCAGGGAAACCCCAAGGGTCCCTATAGTTAGCTAGTCTAGCTAAATCAGTGGCCTAGAGGTTCAAGTGAGAGACTCTGTTTCAAAGACTAGGGTTGAGAATGACTGAGGAAGACACCCAGTGTTACTCGGGCCTCCACCTACATGTGCATGTTCACCTGCATACATATGAACGTGCACAGACACACACACACACACACACACACACACACACACAAATAAGCTATAGATATGAAAGCAATGAGTTCATTGGCATGAAGGTGCACACTTGAAATCCCAGTACTTGGGAGGTGGAAACAGAACAGTCAGGAGTTCAAGGCCATTCTTGCTACATATCAAAGCTATCTAGTAAGTTCTAGGCCAGCCTGGTCTTCCTGAGACTATGTCTCCAAAAAAAAAAAAAAAACAAAGCAAAAAATCCTTTATGAATAATATTTTTGGTAACAAAAATTATGAAAATTTTCACGAATTATTTAATTTTTGTACAGCGAGCTATTGAGAGATTAATTTCTTCATTAAAAAGATAAAAGTTTCTACCCTAAGGACAACTACCTGAATATGAAATGAGATATTAAAATTAAAAGGTTTTGAAAAATGATTGGTAGGTGAAAGAGTCCTTCGTGGAGAATGGAAATTACCTCAATCTCTCCTCTAGGTGGTGCTAGAATCTAAAATTAACAGCGCACCTGTCTATGGGAGCATCCTTCTCAAAGTGGTTACATTCCTGTCTGGAGTTCTTAGCCTAGCTTTCTCCTGAATTAACTTGAGGACCATAGACACTCCACTTCACTTCCAGTCTTCTTGTCTAATTCACAATATTTTTGTGTATATATGTAGTGTGTGTGTGTGTGTGCACATACGCACATGTGGAGTCCAGAGGTCAATATCGAGCATCTTTTTAATTCACTCTCTCTTGCTGGGATAAGGTCTCTTACTGATCCTGGAACTCACAATTCAGCTGATTAGCTAGCCAGCGAGACAGAGGATCCTCTTGTTTCCACTTTCCCAGTGCAGGGGTTCCAGGCTCTGAACTCAGCCGTCTCCCCAGCCCCATATACACTCACAATTTTTAGAAGAGTCTAAATTTTATTGACTGAAAATCCTCAAATTAAAAAAGTTTAATTAAATACTAGACAGAATATAAACATGAAGAACCAATTTCCAGATTGTTTAGGAATATATATATATATATATATATATATTTCCTAAATGATAAAATGAGTCCTATCTGATAAAAAAAAAGTAGTAAAGGTAGGATTTACCAAGCTTCTGGATAGTGGTTTCATCTGCTAAAAAGGGCAAAGTTTTTCAAATGTAGTAGATTCTCAAGTGACCTACAGACTAGATAATTACTTATTCTCTAAATTGCATGTTTGAAAGTAGGGTAGATGATAGATGCCACAATAAATAGAAAAATATTAATGAGAGTCATTTTTCTGTTACTTACAATGCAAGTCACTCGTACTAACCTCCCTCTGCCTCTAGGTCCTGACCGCGACAAGGGCGGGGTCTTGTTTTGGTCACCACTGTCCACTCGTTCCTGGGCAGCTGATGGCTCATGTTTAGCACCTAACATCAAGCAATCTGGCCTGCTGTTCCCACCTGCAGAGTTGTGTTTGAGCCAGGGGAGGTAAACATGGAGACCAGTCCTGGTCCTCAAACCCAAAGTGGCCTGCTCCATTGCAGGTACTTTCAGCTCCACAGACCTCAGGCTCTGGGTCTAGTGATTGAGTCTCAAGAAAGTTCCTCCTGCCATTTTGACTTCGTCACAGTAAGATCCACTCTGAGATTGGGGAAAGGCATCTAGATGACCATCCCAGGTATGCTGGGACCATTGATGACACAGCATGGAGCCACAGGGGATGAGGCCAGCACATCCCAGGCCGTGGATGTCTCCACGGACCAGAATAGCCTTGAACCTGAAAAGGTCTGGATCGTCTCCTGAGCAGCACTGAGGACAGCGAGAACTTTTGTCCATGGCCTGTTCCAGGGTCACTTCCTGTACTTCTGAGTTCTTTTTATCTGGCACGTGGCATGACAAGAATATGTCTAGGAAGTGGAGAGGCGCAGTGAACCTCAGAGTCCTTCAGGTCTGACTCGGGC
Source organism: Zapus hudsonius (assembly GCA_004024765.1). Taxonomy (NCBI): domain Eukaryota; kingdom Metazoa; phylum Chordata; class Mammalia; order Rodentia; family Dipodidae; genus Zapus; species Zapus hudsonius. The sequence continues at coordinate 26,689 of PVHP010003354.1, forward strand.
CTTTCTTGGAGACGCCTCTTTTTCCCACTGGCTTATCCTGTCACTGTGCCCTGCTATCAGTAAGGACACATGGTGCCATTGTCAGCGACTGGGGGCATCAAGGCAGATGAAAGCCACACTGTGCCCCATGATGTTTCTTTTTTTAAAAAATATTTTATTTATTCATTTTCAAGCATAGAGATACAGAGAGAGAGAGAGAGACCTTGTGGGTCTGGCTTATGTGGGTACTAGGGAATTGAACCCAGACCTTAGGCATTGGAGGCAAGTGCCTTAACCACTGAGCAATCTCTCCAGCCCCCCATGATGTTTCTTGCAAGGGAAAGAATGCTAAAACAGTGTGAGAACACAAACGGGGGAGCTGTGCAAGCCCACCACTCATTACAGAGAACTGCTCGCTGGGCAGAGTCCTTTCCTACAAGTGAAAGGTTGGGAAAACCACCTCTGGCCTCCCAGAGCCCTCTCCACAGAGGAAACAAATCAGCTTCTATAACACAATACCCTAGTAGCTTTAAGAAGCAGTATTTAAGCAGCATGGAAGTAGCCTATGAGAAATTAATGCAAAATCAATTCAGGCACATAATTTACATCCGCTGCGTTACTCAGAATGGCTCTCTTCTATAACTGGAAATCTATGGACCTAATTTTGGGATGACTGGAAGGCATTTTACATCTTTTGGCATGTAGCTGAGCAATCTGTCACTAGAGAGGAAAACCTGTAGCCCTCTGGGCTAGCAGGAGCTGGGCTTTGGTGTGGGAGGGCAGAGGTATCAGTTCCTGTCTCCTTGCTGTGAATTAATACCCAACCAAAAACAGCTTAGAGTAGGAAAGGGATTTATCCTGGCTTACATTCTGGCTTTCCATTGTGTAAAGAGCTTTCGATGGATGCAGGCATGAGGACCTGAGTTTGGTTCCCCAGCACCCACATAAAACTTGGGCATGGTGTTGTATGCCTGTAATCCCCATTACTGGGGAAGCAGACACAACTGGATTCCTAGGGCTTGCTGGCTAGTTAGTCTAGCCAATGGGTGAAGTCTCCGCTAAGAAAGAAACACCATCTTAAATAATAAGGAGATGGAGTGGGGAGGACCCTCAATGCTGACCTCTGGCCTCTACGTGCATGCATCCACCTGGGCATGCGTGCACACGCACACCAGCAAAATAAAGAGCACACACTTAAAATTCACATCCAAGGATCTAGGTAGTATACACAGCACTAGGTCTGGCCAGATCGGGTCTTCCTTGCCTAGTGCACCTTGTCCTTCCTAAATACGGTGCATAGAGAGACCAGATCTTCTCCTGGGTTTGAGGTGAAGGCCAGCAGTGCTCCAACAAGGTCTATAACTAAAATCTAGCTTCTCACAGAATCATTGGGTAAGCTCTGGCCTGCAATGGGTTGTCTGTTTTCCCATCAGCCATCAGTATGGTAGGCATGATGCTGATGTTTAGTTTAACACCACCATTATGAGTTAATTTTGTGTGTGTGGAGGGAGTAGGGATTTGTGTGCCAAAGCGTTGCATGCAGGTCAAGGGCAACCTCAGATGTTGGTCTTTGCCGTCCACCTTTGTTATGCCAGGGTCTCTTGTTCACCACTGTGTTCACCAGGCTAGTTGTCCCACAAGTTTCTGGGAGATTCTCCTGTCTTCATTCCCCACCTCACTATAAGCCTGCCTACTACAGCGTCCAGCTTTTTAATGGGATCTGAGGAACCAACCTTAGCTATGAGTCATCTCCCAACCTCCACAAGGAGTTCATTTAGAGTTCCAAGTTTTGAATAATTCTAGTGAAGGCACCTGAGAAAAAAGACCTGAGGATGGAAGGGGAACAGGACAGCAGGGTTCAGGAGTCTTGGATAGTCCCCAAAGCTCAAGAACTGGGGATTCTAGAAAGAGCAAGTTGGTAAGAGTGTCCAACCATACAGAAATGAGTAAGATGAAGACTCTGGTGTCCACTAGACCTGGACTTTATGGGGCACCTTTTACCTTGGGAGGCAGCTTTGTGGGGAGGGCAAGTGTATTAGTTACTCTCTCCCTGCTGTGAACAAATACCAGACCAGAAGCACTTTCGATTGGAAAGGGGTTTCTTCTGGCTTGTAGTTTTGTGGAGAGGTTTCATGATGGGAAAGGCATGGCAGGCCACTTGTCACATCATCAGGCAGGACACAGAATACCAACAGCAAATGGGGGTAGTCAATAAAACCTCAAGTTCTGCTCGAGTGACCCACATCCTCCAGTAAGGCTCCACCTCCTAAAGGTTCCATAACCTTTCTAAACCATGCCTCTTGGCTAGGGACCAAGTGTTTCAACACCTGAACCTAGTGGGGGGGTGTTCTATTCAAGCCACAATGACAGAGAGGCATGTGCCTAGTTGCCTGATGTCATGACAGGAGGAGACATGGGCTGGTATTGCAAGGTGGAGGCAACAGGAGAGGCTTTCCACATTGCAACGACTTCCTTGTCCCATCACATGTCTGTATCCAGGGCTGAAACCCTAGACTAGGAAACCTCTTCTTACCTGGGGACTGCCTTCCTGAGCAGGCAAGGTGGCAGTGTTTCCATATTCCTGTGGCAAGAAGCAAGTCTGCCCCCCCCCCCAGAACTGCTTATATGTAGCTGTGCTTAAAGTAAAAAATCCTTTTCGACAGTTTTTATAGATGTAGATTATGTATTCTGATCACGATCCCCTCCCATGACATTTCCTATGTCCTCTCTCCTTGCTCCTTCCCCTGGTCCTAAGAAGAGTCTCTCTTCTATTGTGATTACTTTCTCTCTCTTTTCTTCTCTTGTGTGTGGGCATGGCCCACTGAGTTTAATAGAGGTAGCCTGCATGGGTGAATATGGGGATCATTTACCCAACCACGTGGGCCCTACCAGTAGCTCTAACCACTGCAGAAAATAACTCCAGCCACCATTAACTGCCTAAAATTCTTCAGGGAAGAATGAAGACACCCATTTCCTTCTCCATTGTCCTTGATGGAGTATTGATGGGCCCAGTTTTGAATGAGCAGAAATCTTTTTCATCAGCTGTAAATATTGCCACCTCCTTCTTTTGAAATATTTTGCACTTTTTATTAGTTGTGTGACCTTCGATGAGTCACTCACTTCTCTGGGTCCAGATTTTCTCATTTGTAAAAGTGTAAGAATGCAGGGTTTAGAGTTAACAGATTGTAGTCTTTGCTGATATTTGTCAACCTAGGGGCAGGGGGCAGTATGGGACATACTGCGTTCCATCTGTTCTGCATGTTTAAATAAATCGCTCAATATTTCTTTTTTTCGAGGAAGGGTCTCGCTTTAACCCAGGCTGACCTGGAATTCACTATGTAGTCTCAGGCTGGCCTCGAACTCACAGTGATCCTCCTATCTCTGCCTCCCGAGTGCTGGGATTAAAGACGTGCGCCACAATGCCCAGAAGTATTTTTGCACAAGAGGTTTGAAAAACAGTTCCTGAAGTTCTTCCTTTGCTGCAAACATATAAGTTTTTAAAACAATACCATGCAAGTTCTCTTTAAAAGTATCAAGTACAATACCAAGAAATATCCTTTAATTTTTTTAAATAGTTATTTATTTGAAAGAGATGGAAAGGAAGAGAAACAGGAAAAGAAAGAAAAAGAAAAAGAGAGAGAAAGAATGGGCATGCCAGGACCTCCTACCACTGTCAATTAACTTGAGATACGTGTGCCACTTTATTCATCTGGCTTTATGTGGCTACTGGGGAATTGAACCCTGGTCGTCAGGCTTTGCAAGCAAGCACCTTTACCACAGAGCCTGTAATCCCCTAAATTTTGTTTTTAAGAGCCAGGCATGGCAGCATGTGCCTGAAATCCCAGAACTCAGGAGGTAGAAGCAGAAGGATCAGGAGTCCAAGGTCATCTTTTATTTATAGTGAGTTTGAGGCCAGCCTGGGCTCCATAGCACCCTGTCTCAATAAACAGAACAATACAAAACAAAACAGAATCCATTCCGAGATGCCTTGTCTAATTGGGCATGTGAAAGAGAGAAGCCTGGACATCTTGTTGTTAGAAGAGACGTGGGCATTTTAAAGGCCATCCTGCTGCCCTAGTTGAGGCAACCTTGAACTTCTTGTCTTCCCTCAAATCCAACAACCCCTCCCACTCAAAGACCTTTTTTGTCTCTGTTTTGCCAAAGCTCAGCTTCTCTTGAGTAGTCTGTGTGCAGATGAAGCCTTCTCCTTCAGAAACTTCTAAAGAGGACTCTGGCTCTGTGCTTCTGTTACATCGTGACCCTCACCCCCACCCCAGCCCCATGATGCCATGTTGGCATAGTACGTCCAACTTGCCTGATGGAAGCTTTAACTGGGAAGGGCATTTCATCTCAGGTTCTCTCTCCTGAACCAGGCTGCTCTCCCTCCTCTATCAATCACATATTGGGAACCTGTGAGGGTGGCTATGGCTCTGGAGGGTGGGGTGAGGCCCAGAGGGAGACACTGAGATGGATGGAACGCAGGATCAGGCCTGAGAGTACTAACTCCACACAGGATTCAGTGGATGTCCCTGTTAGGATGCAGGACAACCCCCAGGGAGAGACTCCAGGCTGGAGGCCTCCTCACAGGAGGTGTCCATCCTCCTTGTGGAGATCAAAGGGCTTTCTTAAAAACCACCCTGCAAGGAGACAGTGGCAATGTCTGGGAAGCAGGCCTTGAAGATGACACAGAGGAAGGGATGCCTTGGGCAAGGACCTAACTTCAGGCCCTCAGCTCCTCATCTGTCCAGGGGAGGCAGTAAGAGAGCCAGACAGGGGCAGATGGAAGGATCTGAGGAGAGAACTCCTGTGAGGTGTCTCAGGGTGCTCGAGAGATAACATCTGTGAGGAGCCGTCACAGTGCTGGCCCCACAATGGCTTCCTTTCTTAAGCCAGAGATTCCAGCTCTGACCTCCTTTGTCCTTCATTGAAAAACAACACTTATTTCTAAGCATTTCATCAGCTTCTCGAAGGACTCATACCTCCCTTCCTTGTTCCCACAAAGATCCAGGATTGAAGTAGGGGGGTGGGGCAGTGGTGAAATTGTTTTTCTTCTTTCTAAAGGTCAGACCCTAAATTTGTGTTTCTCTTACTGGTTTCCCTCTGACTCATCTCAGTGCCTGAGGTAGATTATACATTTCCTGTCTTTTTTCTTCATCTAAAAAAATGGACTTCATTTCATCATTTTCCCTACCTTCCTGTTCTAAGATTGTATTCCATAGGCAATCTTCAAATACTCGGATTTCCTCTGGCAGGGGATGCTTTACCTCCTTCTTAAGTATCGAGGAATGAAAGAAGCATTTTTCCAGGGGTATGGTTGGAGAACAATACCAGAGAGCCTTGGTTCTCAGTCCCCCAAGGCTAGGGAAGTGTCTAGGCATTTCTGGTTTCACCTCTGTGGGAGAGGGGGTGCCTTGGACATCTCAGAGTAGAAGCAAATGATGCCTTTAGCCTTCTACCATTCAAAGGACAGCACCCCTAAAACAGAGTCATTGGCCAGGAAGATGGTTCAGGGGGTAAAGTGTTTGTCCTGTATGCTTGAGGACCTGAGCATCCGTGTAAAAGCCCCAGATGGTGGCAAATACCTGTAATCCCAGCCCTGGTGAAACAGAGCCAGGAGGATCCCAGGAGCTTGTTGGCTGGCTAGTCCAGCCAAATTGGTGAGGTCTAGGTTCAGTGAGAGACCCTGTTTCAAAAGCATAAGGTGGAGAGAGGAGGACACCTGAAGTTAACATCTGGCCTACACACACACACACACACACACACACACACACACACACACACACACACGTGCACGCATGTGCACCTACAGATACGTGAACATTCATACATATATGCATGCATAGACACATATACAAAAGTCAAAAATGAAAGAATCATCTTGCCTTAACTGTCCCCTCCCTCCCTTCCAAATGGGAACCCTGATCTTCCCTCTAATCGATAATGACTTTTGGCTTAATGGGTCCAGAGCAGAACCATGGTGCATAGCCCACCTTCCTCCAGGTTCCCTTTCCCATCCCTCTCCCCTGCCCTGGGTTGAGTTGAAGGGATGCCTGTTTCCCTAGCTCTCTCTGCGGACTGGGGACTCAAGGACACAATGCAAGAGCCTGGGGGGGGGGCTTGTTTGTCTCCAGGTTCCCATGACACAGGCTCAATCTGAGATGCTCCCCCCTCTGATTTGGCTGCCAAGTCTGTGTTCTGCCTTCCTGTCTGGGGGACAGCATGGCAACAGATTTATCTGCTTAAAGAAAAATGCTTACTAGCTCAGTTTTTTTTTTTTTTTAAACTGGGGACAAAAGCTACACGGGCTGCACGTTGAAAATCCTCTGAGATTCGCATGACCCACTGCCAGCATCAAAGCCTCCGAGCCTACAGAGACAACTGTTCTCATCTGGGCCACCTGGCCAGAACAAAAGTCCAAAGAAAACACCACTTTCCTGAGTTCCAGTGGCTCCACTCTCTGGCTCCAGGTCCCATTTCTGGGCTCCCTATTCTGCACCTCTCCCACTAGGAGAACATGCTTGGCCAATGGATCTTTAGATACACAGTCTTTGGGGATTTACCACGCTAACATTTTTGGTGAACTATGAAAGGAAATGCTGAACCCAGAGGCATGGCCAGCTGGCTGTGGGGTTTGGGATGACCCTGAGGGAATGTTTGACCCACTGGTCCCTCAGGATGTTTCCCACAGGCTTCTTTCTACAGGAAGGCTTGGCATAAGCAAGAAACCCAAATTCACCAAACCACACTGGCTCTGTGGAACTACATCTCCTGTGTTATTCTTGCTTTATTTTCTAGTTTCTCCCAAGAAACACTTGCACTTCCTAGATCCCTAGTTCATTTCAAGTCCATCTGCGAAAAGCTCAAATACTGGGCACACAGTTCAGCAATTTTTGTAAAATTTTATTATATATATTATAACAAGCTGTACTATTTCATCCTCTCACTCCTGCTCCCTTTTCCCTGGGGCCCTCCTCAGTGGGGTTATGGTACTCACTGCGGGGGTCATGAAGGCCTTAGTCTGTCCCTATGGGGGAGCCAGGGACAGTGCCTCAGGATATTCCTACCTGATACTCTGGCTCTTACAATCTTTCCACCCCCTCATCTGCAATGTTCCCTGAGCCATGGCAGGCCTATTGACAGTCTGTTTAAGTGTTGAGTTCTCTGTAGCCTCTGGATTTCTCCTTTAATGGGTTTTGATTGATCACTGTGTCTGTCACTGTCATCCTGGAGCTGGTTGTCAGGCTAGCAGTAAGAGCAGTATTCATGTTGTTACTTCCTCTGCAGTTTCTCCTGGGCCCTGGAGATGTGGCAGAGGTGGCCAGTACTTTCTAAGGGTTCCATTCTTATTCTTCATTCCACTGTGGTCACTGGCAACCCAATTTTAATACAGGATAACAGAGACTTCAAGAAGTTAAGTCATAAGCTCAAAGTTCAGGGTCAGAATTTGAACCAAAGACTGTTGACTACAATGTTACATCAGAATGCTGCCTTCTGATAAGACTAGAACCTGTATATTTTCAGAGAATATAGAAAATAAAATACTGAGCTCTAGATTAGTATCATTCTGTGCTCCAGCTTGTGGGCAACATGTATTTGTATGCAGTAAATATCTCACTGTTCCCATTTGCCCCAGGCATGTAAGACAATATTAAGTTCAGGGAAGAAAAGGTCTTCCCATCCAATCACATTGACTCTAATTACTGTGATTACTACTGTTCCCTCTGAGCAGGTAAGAAGATGAGCCACAGAGGACCTGGAGCAGAGCTGCTCAAAAGTTTGGTATCCAGACCAACAATGCCATCATCTGCAGACTTGATGGAATCCAACTTCTACTTTTCTCTCTTCTTTTTTCTTCCCTTCCTTCTTTCCTTCCTTCCTTCCTTCCTTCCACCCTTCCTAACCTTCTTCCTTTCTTCTTTCTCCCCTTTCTCTTTTATCACAGGATCTCTAATTCAGGCGGATCTCAAACTATCTAGCTAAGAATAACCTTGAATTCCTAATTCTCCTGTCTCCTCCCCCAAGTGCTGGCCTTACCAGTGCACACCACCAGAGTGCCGGTGATCAAACCCAGTGATTCACGCATGCTAGGCAAGCACTCGTCCAATGGAGTCACATCTCCAGCCCCAGAATCCATTTTTTAAGCACACAGGCACCTACCTATAAATGCAAAGCCCTGCAGATTTGCTTCTGATTCCCAGTTGGCACGTCTCTGTCCTTGTCCTGCCAGCTGTCACTCTAACCTTTGTGCACCTGGTTGGCAAGTCATGCAGAATTACTGACTGCTTGTTGCAGCCTCAGCCTTTCTCTCCTGGAGGCCTTCCTTCTTGCAGTTTCCTCTGACTTGCCCTCAGGCCTCTCTTGTTTCCAAGGTCCACTTCCTTTCAACTCTATGAGCCTCCCTTGATACTTCTAACTACAGATTTACTCCTAGAATTTCTCTCTAATTCTCTCATCACTCTCATTTAATTATATGTGTGATTATGAATGTTTTCTATTTCTCCCTACTGGATGATGGGAGGGAAGAATGTCATTTTGTCATTTTTCTTCTTCTATGGCACATCTGGCAACATTTAATACATAGTTGTTGAATGAATGAATGAATGAACTCTAGAGCCACATAAAAATGGAAAGAGAGTTTTGGGGAGATAGCTCAGAAAGATAAGAATACTTGCTACACAAGCATGAGGGCCTCAGTGGGTTTGCTTTGTCATGACACCCTGGATTCAACTTCCCAGCACCTACATAAAGAGCTGGGTGTGGCCAAGCACATCTGTAAATCCAGTTCTTTGGGGGGTGGGGGGAGAACAGAGTATTGCTGGCGTTTGCTGTTCTGCCAGTCTGAAAACGGCAGCTATGGCTTCAAGAGAAAGTTGATTCTGTTTCAGAATGCAGATGAGTGATCGAGGAGGTTACTCATATTCTCCTCTAGCTTCCTCACATGTGAACACAGAGTGTGTGAGCAGAGTGCGTGCACACACACACACACACTCAAACACTATACACACCACACCACACACATTATACACACACATGCATGTGCACACACACACACAAAAAAATGAAGACATTATATCTCTTACTTTCCTAAACGTTCCCATCAAAATCACTGATACTGCTGTTTTCTATCAAAATGTGATGTTTCATCCCTCGCAAAATCAGGTCAGTTTGAAGGCAGAGATTGTAACACAAAGTTACCAAAGGCACCTCCAGTGTTCAAGAACCAGATCACCGTTCCCACAGAATCTGCGGGTTGAGTAACAATATAGGAGAAAGAAACTGTAAATTTTGTTGCTAACCTTCCTCTGGAGCAGCAGAATAGACAGCAAAGTCCTAGAGGAGCTAACTCCCAGGGAAACATCCTCTGGAGCCTGGGAAGTCTCCAGTTAAGATTCTGGCCCAGGCTGAGGTTGCGGTCAGGGGTAGAGTGCTTGCCTGGCACATGTGAAGCCACAAATGACTGGCCTGGCTTGATTCCACAGCCAGGGACCTCCTGGACAGACAGAATTAGTTATGTGGGTAGTGAAATACACCCTCTCCATCTTGACATCTTCATTCATGGAAGAGCTTCTTTTGGATGAGCTAAAAGGGACTTTTTTCAGGCCTTCATCCACAAGCAGGGATCAGAAACCAAAGCAGAGCCCTGTGTTTTACCTTTCATCAGGAAGCCTGTTGCCATGGAGAGACAGAAGCCTTCCTGGTGCTTCAAGAGCAGCAGGCTTCTGATTGGTTAAAATCCTCTCGGAACTCTAGATCACAGCAACAGCCTTTCCAATCACAGCCTTTTGCCTTTCATCTCCGTGCCAAGCTGGCTTTGCCTCAACACTTGTCCTTTCTTGATAAAGATTCTGAAATCTTTGGAGCACTTGCGTTTCCCCAGGGCAGTGACCTTTCCTGCTGACCTCCAGGGGGGGAAGGAAGAGATGGGGAAATGGCACAGCAGGCCAGGGGTGTGCTGCCAGCCACAGCTTGACCTGAGGCACCAGCAGGGCCTCTTCTGCTCCCGCCTTCCTTGACAGAACTCCCCTGACTGCTGATGAGTTTCACTTAGGTTGTCATCTCAGCCCTGGGACTTGGCTCAGCAGAGTGCTGGCTTGGAGTGATGCCTCTCTGGGCCATCCTCTCCCTTTCTGCCAGTATTTTCTGCCACATAAAGTTCTCCTAAGAAGCACAGCATCTCCTCGGTTCATATTTCATTTGTATGCATCTCTCAAAGCCTTAAAAAAAGAATTATTTGGAATATTGATAACTGAACCTAGAGCCTTAAACACGCTAGGCAAGCACTGACAAGCCACACCTCCAGCCTGTGACAGCCTTTTCCTTTGACCGTCGTGAGGAGTCTGAACACCTCTCCTTTGGCAGAAAGCTCAGTGGTTTTTTTTTTCTCTAAGTAGGGCATAAGCAGGCAGTGCGTGTTGGAGACGGTGTCACAGTGAGGCAGCCATCTGGTGATGTCAAAAACCCTCTTTTAGAGGACTGGGATATTTAGTACAATGTAAAAATGATAAGTTTTTATATTAAGGCTAAAACTGGTTACAAATAACATAATATAAATACCTTTTAACCAATATGAGTGACAGAGGACCAAAAGACTAAATATTAATATTAATAGTGATTGCCTCTGGTAAATAGGCAGCTTTCTCTCTTTGATTTTTTTTCCTAGTACATACCTGGATTTTTAAAATTTTTCTCTACTACTTATTTGATAGTAAGAAAAAACACCAAGATAGGTTTTAATTGTGTAGATAGATCATCAATAATATTAAGTAGGCCATTAGGGGAAAGGTTGGATTACATCCTGAAAGAAGCTGGGCAAGTACTTTGAGAGGTACAGGGATAGAGGCCGATGCTTCCCCTTGGCATAAGGGGCAGGTGAACAGGGGCTCCTGGGACTTGGCATAAGCCTCAGTTATATTTGGCAACTGAAATCACAGGGCAGGAAGAGCACTGGCCCTGATCTGAGGTTTGGGAGGACCTTGTGAGGAACGGGCAAGCAGCCCTCCACCTTCCCTTATGCTCTCCTTCCCAGGAAGAGTGGGCTGGGTGTGCCCTTCTTCGGGGAATGGTCTACAATGCTCACTTCTTTTCTCTCTTTAGCCAAAGCACTATCTTCTGCTAGCTATGGGCATAGTAAAATACTCTCAGCACCATCCATAGGTCCAATTCACTGAAAGTGAGACGTGGTGTTATGCATTTGTATTCCTAGCACTGGGGAGGCAGAGGCAGGAAGGAGGATGGTGAGTCTGAGGTCAGCCTTGGATGCATAGAGAAAGATCCTGTTTCAAACAAACAAAACTCCGCTGATAGAGCTCTGTGGTAGGACACTTACCTAGCATGTATAAGCCCCTAGGCTTGAGTTCCCCAGCACTGAGAAAGAAAAGAAAGAAGGAAAGAAGGAAGAAGAAAGAAAGAGAGGAAGGAAGGAAGGAAAAAAGAAAAGAAGGAAGGAAAAGAAATGGAAAACCTATAGGGTCTACAAAAGATGTGAAATTGTTTCAGAAATCCCCATTTTTTTTATCTCTCTCTCTCTCTCTCTCTCTCTCTCTCTCTCTCTCTCTTCCTCTCTCCCTCCCTCCCATGTTTCCAGACAGGGACTCTTGTTTTTGCAGCTGGAAAGGCCATTCTAGCTGACCCATGAGTTTCAGGAATTGGCTCGAGTTCCCGTTGGGATTACAGATGTTGCCTGCACTTTGCATCTGGCTTTATGTGAGTGCTAGGGATCAAGTTCGGGTCAGTAGACTTGTGAATCAAGTGTCTTTAATCACTGAGCCATCTCCCCAGTCTCATAAATTCTCATTCTCTATGTAAAACAACAGTGAACTCCACAGGCTGCACTGGGAAAAGGTTCTTACTCCAAACCTCTCTGAGCATCAGAGTAGTGGAAAGTCACCCCTGCACCTGCTTTGAGGAAACGGACTGTTAGATGGCATGAACGAGTAGCAGTTTGCAGCTGATCTTTAGGAAGGACGGGGAAAGGTGGGGATATCAGCCTGGCCCTGCAGCACTGAAAGCAGATGGTAGAACTTAGTGTCCAGAATTAGGGCACCTTGGACCATACACATTATTTTTAACAAAGGTGACCCACTCTCAATACAAATTCCCCTCTGAAAGGGTCTAAGAGACTACCTTAAATAGTGTGTATTGTTGAAATGAATCCGCAGAGGTGGGGATTGATCCCTGGCATTTTTTACAATCTTCCATCTAACTTCAATGGGTGCCCAAAGATGAGAACTACTGTCCTTGATCTCAGTAGATACTTTTTCGGGTGGTGGCACTGCCATTCCCATCACACCCATTTGTGATGAGATTAGGATGTTGCTAGCCAGGTATATCAGTTCTTATTATTCTATAAATCAACAAAGATATTAACAATAAATTTCTCTCTAATTAGCCATCTAGAATCATTTTCTTTCTTTCTTTGTTTGTTTCTTCCTACCTCTTTCTTTCTTTCTTTCTTTCTTTCTTTCTTTCTTTCTTTCTTTCTTTCTTTCTTTCTTTCTTTCTTTCTTATTTATTAAGGTAGGATCTCACTCTATCCCAAGCTGACCTGGAATTCACTCTGTAATCCCAGGCTAGCCTCAAACTCCCATCAATCCTCCTACCTCTGCCTCCCAGGTGCTGGGATTAAAAGGCATCCATCACCAGACACAGCCTAGAGTCATTTTCTTTTGATTATACCTAAGAAACTTGACTGATATAAACTGTCATCTCTTTGATGCTGAAACCCAAGTTCCTTCCCTCCTCTGCCTTCAGTTTATACAACCTCCAATGTTCAACACAGTTGCTGTTGATCCTTTATTTCCTTCCTGAGACCCTTCTGGAAGACTTGGCATTTTGTGACCATTCCAAATAGTCTTCCACATCTAGCAGCCACTCCTTCTGTCCCTTTTCTGACTTATCCTTCTGTGTTTCTAAATGATGACTATTTTCCTAACTTGAGATGATCTCATTGAGTCCCATGATTCTAATGGCGTTCACATGAATCTATCTCCAGCCCTCATCTTTCTCTTTGACACCAACTTCATATCTGACATCTAAGCATACACACCATCTGGCACAGGATATCTAATGGTCTATTAGTCAGACTTTCCATCATTATGACAAATATCTGAGTAAAGCACCTTAAGGGAGGAAAGATTTATTTTGACCCACTGGGGTTTAAGAACATTATGGTAAGGAGGGTGTGTCCAAGTAGAGCAACTCACATCGTGGTTGTTAAGAAGCAGAGAGAGAAATACTTGCACAGCACCCTTTCAGGGGTTATTTGAAGGGAATTCTAAACTGCCAGGCCTAAACATCACCATGGCCTCTAGGATTTACTTTTAAATCTGGGTGGAAGCCTCGATGATTCTGTAACTTTTGCTTTAGCATCACATGGATGATGTCAAGGCCTATGCAGAGAGCTGGGGGTGCCTGGGAGTTTAAATCACCTGTGGAGATAAACCAGTGATGGTAAGAAATGATGGAAGGCCAATTCTGGTGCCTTGAAATGGAACCAACTTACATGTGATAATACTCACATAAGATTCCACTCTAGTGTCACCTGTTAAGTTGGGTTGGGCTCAGTTTTGGAAGAATTTACTTTCACAAGGCTTTTCCTCTGCTCTGTCTTGGTTCATGATTGCCTTATAGGTGAATTGAGTTTTTAGTTACTCAAGTGTCTGCCTCTAGAAAACTTAAACTAGTATTTGCCACCTCCCAGCAGTGGCTAAGGCCTCCTTAGCCACAGATCCTGTCAGGTGGCCCCTCTTCCTGGACTACAGTTGTTCTGAAGGCCCTGGTAACAATGTTTCTCCTTCTGTCTTTGGAACTAGGGATGTCACATGCTTTCAATCAGTGCTTCTGTTTGGATTCTTAGGGTTGCCTTAACCTTGACAGCGAATTAAAGAGTTTAATGGATAAGAAGTAAAGGAAAACAGTGGTGAACAGAAGAAAGAAGAGGGGAAGACCTGTCCTAGCATCTCTGTCTAACACAATAGTCAGTTGAGAGCAAGTTACGTATCATGTGGCCTCTACATAAATAAAAGGATTTCAACACAGCAGCTGAGGATGGAGGTTTCTTCAGCTCTCACACTGAGATCTGAGATGGCACTTTATGGCCATCAAGCACATAAAGAGATTTAAAAATCCTATTTAAATGTAAAATAGGTAAGTGTTGTAGTCTGCCACACACCTCTGGGATGAACCCCCCCAAACAGGCACAATTATGGGAGGAAGGGATTTATTGAAGTTACAGATCCAGGGGGAGTTCCATAATGGTAAAAGCTGCTGGCCTCCTTTCACAGGTCCAAACACACACACACACACACACACACACACACACACACACAGAGAGACAGAGACAGAGAGACAGAGAGAGACAGAGACAGAGAGAGAAGCCATCACTAATATCACACACACACACACACACACACACACACACACACACCACATACACACAGCAGAAAACATGGTGGGGGTGGAGGAAGAGAGAGATTTCCTTTCCCTTGAGCTTCCTAAAATCCTGCCCCCTACTGAGAGGGCCACCCACTCAGGAGTAAAGGCTCACTCTGGAAGAGTGACTTCCTCCTTTAGTTAATTCTTCCTGTAAGCAACCTCAGAGACTCACCGAAGATTACTGTGGGTTACTAAACAGGTCAAGTTGACAACACAATTTAACCATCACAGTAAGTAACCCAAGCTGTCAATTTAAATCAAATATTTATTGCTAGTTGTTGACAGACAATGTTCAGTGTCCACTTTCATGTTGCTTGGGATAAATTAAAGGATGCTCTAATTGAATATTGCCATATATATAAGTAAAGATATCAATCAGACTGATATACATATATTATATATGATAATCTAAAGGCATAGGTAATAGGATTAGAGTATTTTGATCCCTAACTTCACTTTAAATCTGCATGAAACTACGTGCTTAGTTAATAGAGAATTAACAGTGGCTAAATTCTTGTTAATGAAAATTTGGATCTGGTAAATCAAGATAGCAATTAAAGATATTTCAGCAAAGCCCATAATGCCTCTGGAACATTATGATAAATCAAAGATAACAATCATCAATATTTTAGCAAAGCCTATAAAGCCCCCAGAACATTCTGTTCACCTAGCAAATCTTCAGTTTCACACACATCACTTGTTCTCCAAGTCCTGGATAAATTAGGTGCTAATAATTTTGAAAGCTGTCGTCTATCTGCGCTATTTGAGAATGTTCTCACAGTTACACAGGGTGCAACTTCCTGAATACGGCAGTTTTGCATTTCATGTTCTCTGCCTCTTTGTTTTGCCCTAAGCAGCTGCAGGATCATCAGTGCTCATCTCTGTACTCCCTGGAAGGGTGTGATCCTGGTGCATATTCTGATCAGATACAAGAACCCTGAACACACCTGAACTTGTGAGGGCTGCATAAGGTGTCTACATGCCTTGTCGTTGTCCAGGCTAGAGCAGAGCGAGGGCAGGTATTCTAGTATTGGTCCTCTAGTATTGTTGTACCTTCACCTGGAAGAATCCCTCAGGCAGTGCTGATATGGGATCTTCACCTTGAAGAGGAACACAGTAGGGGCTTGCTTTCATGGATACTGGGCACTCTTGTTCACATGGGTATTTCTAGATGGTGCTGCTCAGATGGTTAAAACCTGAGGCTGAACATGTGGCCATTTAGTATCTACTTCTTTTTCATCTAGTTTTTAAAATATATTTGGATTTATTTATTTGAGAGAGAGAGAGAGAGAGGGGGGGGGAAGGGTACCCCAAGGCCTTTTGCTGCTGCCAGTGAACTCCAGATGTATGCACCACTGTGGATGTCTGGCCTTATGTGGGTACTGGGGAATCAAACCCAGGCCTGCTGGCTTTGCAAACAAGCACCTTTAAACACTGAGCCATATCCCCAGCCCTCATCTACTTTATAATACTGATAGTAATTTTTAGTTATGTTGTGCTTATCATGGAAACATGCTGTTTGTTATCCTAGGGCAAAATCCTTGGGATGTGGGGGTCACATTTGGGACTTTCACCAAGGCTGCTTTCAAACCTAATGGCTCCAAGTCAATTGTCCCACAGTTTCTAGGGAATAATAATAATAATTGTCAATTCCAGTTGTTTTACTAAGTATATTTATTAATGACAAATCTGAGCAGATGCTTAGCAATCATATCTAAGACATACATGGATGAGAATTTGACATTTTAATTGCATGGCTTATATGCAATAAAACTCCCCACAGCATATTTGGAAGTATTAAATGTCTCTCTCAATAGCTAAACCTCTATTGCCCTGAATAAATGTTTCCATCTCCACTATACCACTAAAAATTCTATTACAATCAAACTGAATGACATAAGCCTACTGTCTTTCCTCAGAGAGGTCTCATCATGTCCTGAAAAGGGAAGCATGACTTTGAGAGCTTAGACTAGAATGATCTCAACAGCAATGTAAGAGATATGCTGATGCATGGTTTGAAAAGGATGCTGGAAAAATGTGCTCAAATGAAATCTTTGGGTGGTAAAGTTATGGGTAATAACTATTCACTATTTACTCCTTATTTTCTATAGTGGGGTGATTGACATTATTACTGCAGGGGAATAAACTATTTGAGAAAGTACAGGTACCCAGGCATGGTGGCACAGGACCATGGTCTCAGCTCTTGGGAAACAGACATTGGAAGAGGACCGTAAATTGGAGGTTAGCCTGATCTACATAAAACATCTGTGGACTACACAGCAAGACCCTGTCTCAAAACACAAACAAACAACAACAAAAAGAATGGAGGGAAATGGTGAGGGAGGGAAACAGGAAGGAATGAAGGAAAAGAGATTGTTAAACTCCATGTTATTATGGTCAGCTGATCCTGTGGACACACATCTGTCTGAGTAATGTTTAAGAGAAACAGTTTTTTCTTCCAGCTACAAAAGAAAATTCCAGCTGACATGACAAAGATCACATAAAGGAAGCTTCGAGAAAGAAGCCATTTTCCCTACCCTTCACAAGCTCCACTCAGTACCCAAGACCATGATAAAGACAAAAATCCTGTGTCCAGACATGTGTGGAGAAGTTCCTACAACACAGGGCTGCTTTGTAATTGGAGCCTGTGCCGCAGACACTCACAGCAGCTGCGTGGCCTTGGGCCAGCATGAACAAGTACCCTGCAGAGGGGAAGCCCCACCAGGAGCTACACAAAATGTCTGCAGCTAGAAATGTGTTGGCAAAGTCTAAATGTACTATAGAAAGAGCTAAGAAGGTTGGGGAAGGTACAAGAGAATCCTAGAAATAACAATATGCCTTTAAGACTCCTGTAAGATCCATTGCATGTTTATTGCCACTCTAGTTCTCATAGCTAAGAACTGGACTCAACCTAGATGCCCATTGTCAGATAAATGGATAATGAAAATGTAGTGCATATGCATAATGGAATTCTATTCCGAGGTATGGAAAAATGAAATTTGCAGGAAAATAGATCTGGAAAAATTATATTAAGCAAGGTCATTCAAGCTCAGAAAGATGAAAACTGTCTGTTTTCTCTGATATGTGGATCCTAGCTTCATATATATATATATATATATATATATATATATATATATATATATATATATATATATATATATATATATGGGGCAAATCTGGGTACATTCTCTAAAGATTGAATGGTAACCAAGAGCAACTATAAAGGAGATGAGCAGAAAGAGGAGAGTGAGGGAAGGGCCAAAAGACACACATGACACGTAAACAGTATTGGGGAGGATTTCAGAGACAGGGGAAGTAAAGGAGAGGAGGATGAAGAAGAAAAGAAGGGATGAGAATTAACTATGTTTTTGAAAATGCCACAATAGATCAAATTAAAGATCAAATTAAAGGAAAAAAAAGACCCACTGCACTTATATTTTCTTCCTCCTCTTTCTTCATCATTAATTCAAACTTTTCTCCTGATAAGAGATTTTTTTTTTGCCTGTGGCAAGTCTCTAAGAATCAAGGAGAGAGAATTAGAACGTAAGTCAGCTGCCTGTGCTGTGTAATCCTCTTCCTATGAACAGGAGTAGAAACGGCTCTGGAGGGACCAGAACAAGAGTTCGGCTTTAAGGGATTTATAGGAAGAGGTCTAGGAGATTACATCATCAGGCTCCAGATGGAAGTCTGGGAAGGATCAAACATGAACCTCAAAGCCCCACAGTCCACATGACACTTCCTCATGACTGTCCAGGCTCAGTGGCCCCTGGGACCCAGAGGCCCAGAGTGTCAAGAGTAAAGTCAGGAAGAGACTCTGCCCATGAAAATGACCATCCTCCCCAAAACAACCTATACATGCAATGCAATCTCGATAAAAAAAATCCAGCCCCATTTTGCACAGACATAGAAGAAAAAAATTCTAGAATTCATATGGAAGCACAAAAGACGCAGAGAGCAAAACAAATGATCAAAAATACTATTGTTGGAGGCCTACGTGATTTCAAGTTAAACTGCAGAGCCATAGTAAAAAAAATTAAAAAGCCAGCATGGTAATGAGACAGAAACAGATATATAGATATGTGGAATAGGGTAGAACGCACTCAGATATCAGCCCATGCAACCATAGCCACGTGATTTCTTTTTAAAATTTTAAATATATGAAGATACCATAATTTGATCATAATCCCCTTCCATTATCATCTTTGGTCTCCACTCCACCCCATCCTATTCACCCCTTCCTCCTCCCAAGTAGGCCCTCTTATATTTTGATGTCTCATTCTCTCTCTCATCATCCATCGTCTGTGCCAAAATATTGATGGCTCAGGATTGTGCAAAACTTATGCAGGTAGTGACACTCTGCAGTCACTTTATGTCTGGAGGATTGTGTCTTAAAGTCCTCCTTCCCACCCTCTGGCTCTTACATTCTTTCTGCCGCCTCTTCCATGATGTGGTAGTTAGAATGTATGCTTCCCCCACCCCCAATAAACTCAGGTGTTTTATTAAAACTTGGATTTCCAGCCGCCTGGCTGGAAGAAGCATCACTGGGGTGCAGCCTGAGGTGTCATGGGAGAGAAGGTATGTAGAACAGTAGGAGTTCTGCCTGGGTCGCTGTTGCTTGATAAGGGTCCCTGCTGTTTTGCTGTAGGATCCTTGCTTGCTTATGGTGCTGGCTGTTTGGTTGTCTCTCTCTGCTTGGATCTGTGAAAGGGGGCCAGTTTCTTCCACCATTATGGAACTTCCCCTGGATCTGCAAGCCTGAAAAAATTCCATTCCTCCCATAAACTGTGTATGTGGAAGTTCATCCCAGCAACATGGAACTGACTACATACAATACATGATGTTCTTTGAGTCCTGGAGGACATGATAGAGATGTCTCCTTTAGCACTAAGCTCTCACGAGCCTCTTTTTGAAGCACTTTGATGCGTTTTGAGTCTCTTCAGTATCCACCATCCTCATCAAAAACAAACCAGTGGTGAGAGCTGCAGTGGTATTCTTTCCATGATCTCCCTGGCAATGTTCCTTGAGCCATGGTGGCTGCACTAAATATGTGTCACCCACCCAATGTTGAGCCCTCAACTCTCACTTCTCAGCACCTTGATGAGTCTTGGGTCTCTCCAGTTGTCACCACCATCTGCAAAAAGAAGCTTCTCTAACCAAAAGTGAGAATAGCATAATCTATAAGAGGACAGTTTGATGAGCATACCCATTTATCCATAGAACAGTGACATCTTCCTCCCACGACCTTTGACCTTCCATACATATGCTTTTGACTCAGACTCTAGCACCAAGCATGAATTTCCTCCCCAAAAGTAGGCCTTAAATCCAAGCAGAGAGAAGTTGATTATCTCATCCATAATTGAGATGCCACTATTACACGAGCAGGTGCATCTTGCCTGGCTGGCTGGCTGGGTAGCTTTCAGGATCCACTGCTGGTGAAAACTTTTCTTCCCAAGCAGGCTGCATAACATTTTCCACCCCTACACAACAGGAGGCAGCGTTCAGGTCAGTTCCAGCTTAATTGCTCAGTGTCCTATGACCACAGCACATGGTATCTCTAGGAATAGGTTCTTGCCATCTAGTTCTGGTGGATAACCAAGAGCATTGGTAATAGTTTGTATTGTTGTAGGAGCCCCGTGGGCCTCCATAACCAATAACTCATTGTGAGGTTTCTTTACTGGTACTGGGAATTTACTGTAACAACTATGGCTTCTGGGCACAGCATTTTCTACGTCTGCCCAAGCTCGCTCACTCATTCTCTCTCTCTCTCTCTCATTCTCTCTCTCTCTCTCTCTCTCTCTCTCTTTCTCTGTCTTTCTCTCTCTTGGTTTTTTGGAGATAGGGTCTCACTCTAGCCCAGGCTGACCTGGAATTCACTATGTAGTCTCAGGGTGGCCTTGAACTCAAGGCAATCCTCCTACCTCTGCCTCCCGAGTGCTGGGATTAAAGGCGTGCGCCACCACACCCGGCTTTCACTCTCTTTTTAATCTTTTTTTTTAATTAGAAGAAGCAGGTTTCCATCCAGTTCATTCATAATATATTTAATTTTGTGGAGCCCTCCCCACCCCCTTGTCTTCTGCATCCCTTCCCCCTGACCCAGTTTAGACTTTTCCGCCCCCTTACATCTCTCCTCTCCCCTCTCCTTCCTGGCCTCTATTCCTGATTCTTACTCCAAAAATTCAAAGCCAGGATAGATGTATGAAAGATCAGGTGGCATTTATTTTTCTAAGTCCAGGTTACCTCAGTAGGATATTGTTAGATTTATCCATTTCCCTGGAAAATTTCATGATTTCATTTTTATGTACAGCTGCATCAAAGTCCAATGTACATATGTACCACATCTTCATAATCTATTCATCAGCTGATGGGCATCTGGGTTGATTCCATTTCCTAACTATTGTGAATAGAGCAGCGATAAACATGGCTGAACAAGTGTCTCTAAAGTACAGTGTAGAGTACTTATTGTGTATGCCTGGGAGTTATATTAACTGGGTCATATGGTAGATCAGTTTTTAGTTTTTTGAGAAACCTCCACACTGATTTCCATAGTGGCTACACCATTTTACACTCTAACCAACAGTAAATAAGGATTTCTGTATCCAATGTGTGTTTTTGGTCTGTTTGTCATAAAAACACCCTGATTTTTGGAAAATACACTTATTGGAGAAAAGAAAGCATTTTTTACAAATGGTGCTGGGCGATCTGGATATCTACATGTAGAAGAATGAATTTGCCCTGTCTCTCACCCTGCACAAAATCAACTCCAAATGAATTAAAAACTTCAATGAAAGACCAGAAACTCTGAAATATCTAATAGAAAAAGTAAGGAATACACTACAAGATACAAGTAAGCATAAGTAAGGATTTTCTGAATAGGAACCTAGCCTCTCAGGAAATAAGATTGACAATTGACAAATGGAATCTAATAAAATTAAAAAGCTTTGAACAGGATAGGAAATGGTTAAATGAAAAGACAACCTACAGAATGGGAGAAAAACTTTTGTCAGCTACACATCTGACTAATATCTAGAATATACACAGAATTAAAATCAAACCTAAACAACCCAATTAAAAAGGGTGATGGAACTGAATAGAGTTTTCAAAAGAAGAAATGTAAACTAATTAATTGTAAGAAAAGTGCTTATCATCCTTAGCCATAAGGGAAATGAAAATTAAAACTAATTTAAGAGGCCAGAATGGCCAGCATCGTAAAACAAATGACAACAAATTCCCACACTGAGGGTGTGGGAAAAGAGACACTGTTCACTGTTGGTGGGGATGCAAGCTGGTACAGCCATTATATAAATTAGTATAGAGGTTTCTCAAAAGCTAAAACTAGAACTACCTTATGACCCAGATAAGATATACAACTCCAGGGAATATATACTAAAGACTCTACACTATACTTCAGAGATACTTGCTCAGTCATGTTTACTGCTGCTCTATTCACAATAGCTAGGAAATGGACTCTAGGTGTCCATCAACTGATGAATGGATTATAAAGATGAGGTAATATATGCAATGGATTTTCAATGAACTATAAAGAAAAATGAAATTATGATATTCTCGGGAATTCTAAGAAAAGTGGATGGAAGCAGAGAAGATCCTATTAACCATATAAACACAGGTTATAGTAACACTATTGACCATATTAACACAGGTTATAGTAACACTATTGATCATATTAACACAGGTTATATTAACACTATTGACCATATTAACACAGGTTATATTAACAGTATTGACCATATTAACACAGGTTATATTAACACTATTGACCATATTAACACACGTTATATTAACAGTACTGACCATATTAACACAGGTTATATTAACACTATTGATCATATTAACACAGGTTATAGTAACACTATTGACCATATTAACACAGGTTATATTAACACTATTGACCATATTAACACAGGTTATAGTAACACTATTGACCATATTAACACAGGTTATATTAACACTATTGACCATATTAACACAGGTTATATTAACACAAACTCAGAAACTTAAATACTGCATGTTCTCCTTTATACGTGGATCCTAGCTTCAAATTTCTAGATTAGTGGCTACAAGTCAGAGTGTAGAGGACAAGAAGCCAGGAAGAGGTCATCTGGGAGGTACTTTTGGGGGGCTAGTAAAATGAACATGTTAGACATGAAAGTTCAGGGGGCAATGATGGGAGATAAAGCAAGGATGGGGCAGGGGGAGGTGAGAGAGAGAATGGAGTGGCAGCAGATATGTGAATAAGCTATATGGAAACCTACTTGGTGAGCCAAATAAATTATAAATTTTAATAATTTATATTTTGAGGGGCTGGGGAGATGGTCAGTGGTGAAAGTATTTTTCTTGCAAAGCTTGATGGCCTGAGTTCAGTCCCCAGTACCCATGTAAAGTCAGATGCTTAAAGTGGTGCATGCATCTGGAGTTCATTTGTGATGGTAGGAGACCCTGGTGCACCCATTCTCTCTCTACTAACAAATAAAAAATGCTTTATTAAAAATGTGTTTGAGTAAAGGTCCCCTATGTGGGTAGATAAAGCTTCTCCCAGAAACCAGACTTTATTAGTTATAAATCCAATGCCAGGAATAAAATACCTCCCAATGAGTTGTTGGTTTGGGAGGCTACAGAGGCCCCTAAAACAATATAGGCAATTGCCACTGCTCGCTATGGTAGTTTGAAGGTAAAATGTCTCCCATAGCCTCATGTGTTTGTGATTAAGCCTCAGACTTAATCCCTAGCTAGAGGTATTTTTTGGGAAGTTTATGGGAAGGTGTGATTTTTGGTGAAAGCCTTGAGATGTTATAGCCCATCTCTGCTTGTCATGCTTACTCTCCCTACTGTACCACGTTGATGGAGCCGTGATGCCTGGCTGTCTGCTCCTACCATGTTTCCCCCACATGATAAAGCTTCTCCTTAGGACTGTCAGCTGGAAAGAAACCCTCCCATAAGTTGCCTCTGGTGGGTGTTTTGTCACAGTAACGAAAAGGCAACTGCTACACTTTCACAAAAACTGATGATAAATTCGGTGGTAAATCCTTATTGATGACCCACACGTCTCAATTTCAGAGCATAGAGAAATTCAGCTGAAACTAAGCTGAAATCTTCCTCCCTACCAACTAGCTCTCCTAGGACCAGAAGGTGCTCTGCAAGCTGTCATCAACCATCCTCCCAAGCTATAGAATCTCATAACTGACCTGCCAGGAGTTATGCCCATTGGCACAACAGTGCTACGAATGTTCTGGGGAGCAATCGCTTTCTGGTTGGATTTGAGGCTGTTCCACGGGAGGGAATTCATGCATGATACTATAAACCTGACCCCAAACTTGTGGCTAGGCCCGGGGGGGGGGGACTACTACTGTGGTTATACCAAAAGGACATCAAGTCAAATTGCCTTCTAAGTATCTAAATTGTGCTCATAAATTAGTATTGCTTTAAGGCTCATAGAAGTTTCCTACTACAGTTGGCAGTGGTTAATGAAGATATGCATGTGAGCAAAACTGCTGAGAATAAGTGACTACTGTATTCTAATCTAATCCACCCCCGCTGAGGGTCAGAGAGCCTGGAGAAAAGGGGGAGGAAAAAGGATGGAGAAGTGTGGTGAAAGGCTGCCTTGTGAATTCACAGCAGCTGTGGTTTCCCGCACAAGACTGTGCCTCTGAATACTTCACTATTGGGGAAGGGTGCATGAGACCCCATAATTCCCAGAGTACATATGGCCACAGAGAGTTGCTGGGACGGGAGGAGTCAGGTTCATTGGTGGTATAGCCACTGCTAAATTGCCCATTCCACAGTAAATGACCACCCCTGATCATGCAAACTACCCAAATTTATCTCAATGACTTTTAAAAAGGCACGAAAGTAAAATGGGAATTAATGGGGAAAAAAGCAGGGTGCTCCTGGGAAGGGGGCAGAGATCAGAAGGGTAATTGGGGAGGGGGAATATGATCAAAATATACATCTACATACCTTATATTCAGGCATGAAAATATCAGAGATTTCAGGAAGAACAAAGAAGAATAAATCACAATAAAGTGAGCAAAAGATAATGTAGCCATTAACATTGATGTTTTAATTGTTCATTTGTGATGTGGAGAGAACCCAAACTAGTTCTGGGAATGAAGAAGTAAGGCTCTGAGAACTGAAATGATTCAGTGAAGCCACATGGTCAAGCAACAGTACAACATAGCAGACCAGTCCCTGGGCTCCTAGGCTATGATTCTGCCCACCAGACCATGCTGCCCCTCTGCAGCTCCTTGAGTGGAAACTGGATCCAAAAAAACCTGGGATTCATTTTAGTAATCCCACACACAGTCTGTTGACCTAACAAGTCATGCCAGTCACGCGCCCATGATTTATGGCTTTCTCACACTTCCATTTGCTTCCTTTAAGAGCATATGACAAGGTACCCCTATGGAATCTTGTCAAGCTATCATTTGGGAACCAGTTCTTCCTCTGTATATGACTCCAGGGATCATCTGGGTCTACAATTTCTGAGTAGGATACTCTGAGCATCATTTCAAGTTTGTTGAAAGTTACCTTGAAATTTCTCTTATAATTGTTGGAGAAATTAATTAGTAGCCATAACGCACTTTGAAAATTAGGGATGAAAGGATTCATGGATCCATGTGATATTCTTATACTTAATGAATACCAATTGATAGACTCTGAGTAAGTATAATGGGCATTCTTTGCAGGTCATCAAGTTAAGGCCTCAAGTCACACAATGATTACCTATTTTACAGAGTTCTCTTTATCTTTGGTTTGGGGGAAGTTTGTCCACTACAAAAATGCACGTTCCATGTTCCATGCTCTTAGAGAATACTATTGCTAATTTTCTATACTGTGCGTTAGTAACAATGGATGCTACATATTTGACTTTCATTTATAATTTCTTACCCTTGAAAACTTGTTCAAATTCCCTCCTGTGGTTTCAAGTAGAACCTATTTTTAGATTCCTTATCCAAGTAGTTTTCTATTTAAGAACTCAGTCCAGGCTGGGGAAAATAGCTCAGCAGTTGTTGCTTAAGCGTGAGGGTCTCTCATGCCAGAGATCACCATTAACTGTCCAGAACGCACAAAAATGGGGGCCGAGAACAGAGAATTTCCAGAGCTTACTAATGGACAGCAGCTTCAGGTTGAGGAAGAGACCCCGTCTCAAGGAAAGAAATATAGATGGGCAATAAGCAGGTACCTGATGCTCTCCTCTGGCTTCCACAGACACGTGTGTGGGTGTGCAAACTCCACACATTACACATGTCACACCACACACACAGACACAAGTATGTGAGCCCACACAGAAAGAACTCAATGCCCTTCTGTTTCCCTGTCAAGAGTGGACTCTTTCTTGTCCATATAAGTTATTAATTATTACTTATGATAAGCTTGAAAGGAGAAAATAAAGTAATTGGGGTTTTACTTCATCCATTTAACCACTAAGAAAAAGATGAAAGCAACCAGAATAGAATCTTTATAGAATTTGGTTATTCTATTTTTGTAGGCTGTTAGGGAATTCTGAATTCTAAATGCTGGCTTTACTCTTGACTCAACAGGCAAATTAATGAGAATTCCTAGGAGGAGCTCTGTTGATAAGTATCAAACACCATGAAGACCTCAGGGTCTATGTATGTACAATAAATGCTCACTGAACATTTATTGAATGAACATGTGAGTGTCAGACAGGCCACAGTTATCCAAATATAGTTGTGACAATAGATGATACAAGCACTCTGAGGTAAGAGGTAAATTGGGAGAGTGTCCTCTGGTTACAGGACTTAGGAATTGATTTCTGAAGCTTCATTTGAATTCCGAGACAATTGCTCCAGCTCACTTCGTGACTGACTCAGTTCATAAACTGAAGTTCGCTTAGAGACCATATGTGAAAATTCATAAGCTACCGATTCCAGAAGAAAATGCAGTAAGCGCAAACATTCTCTGGAGAGTACCGTACCACACAGGTGAAGTTATGAGACAGACATACTGAAGTCCAAATCCTAGCCAGCAAAAATGGCATTATTCAAGCAGTTCTAAGCACTTTCCATGCCTTATGATGAGTCATTCCTATTATGCCCACAGTTACCTTGAGAAAACATAAAATAATTCACATTGGAATGCATCAGAGCTGGGATTTGGGCTCAAGTCTGTCTGATTCTAGGGTCTATTCTCTTTTTCTTATTATGTGTGTGTGTGCTTGTTCATGTGTGATTGTGGTGCTTACCTGCCACAGCATGTGTGTAGATCAAAAGACAACCTCAGGTATCAGCCGCCACCTTCACCTTGTTGGAGGTAAGGCCTTGTTCACTGCTGCATTTGCCAGCAAGATGGCTTGAGAGCTTCCTGTCTCCATCCCGTCTAGTTGTGGGCCTGCTGGGATTACAGATTCATGCCACTGCATCCAATTTTACATGTGTTCTGGGGATTTGGACTCTGGTCCCTGTGCTTGTATGGCAAGCACATTTTTCCCATTGAGCCACCTCCTCAGCCTCCAGGGTCTGTTCTCTGAATCAGCTATCATTGATGGCTTTGCTCTTTGGGGTCACTGTAGCCTTAAAGGAGGAATCTGGTTATGTCATATTTAAAATTCTGAGTCTTCCCACTTCACAGCAACTGTACCCCAGTGTCAGTTTCCTCGTGACCCGTCCCTCTGACTCCAAGCGTAGGTCCCAGGAGAGTGGCTCTCATCTCTCCCATTGCCCGCATGGACCCCACTAATTGTGCACAGAAGGAGCACATGACCTAAAGAGACCTAGTCATTGTCCTCTCTCTCCATGGGCATATATTTTTTTTTACTCAAGTCAGGCCAATGAAGCACCAGAATAGGGCAAGTTATGGGATGACTATGAAGTGCCCTTCCCTGGCTCATGAATCACGTACTTGACCTCTAGCAAGGGGTACTATTTTGGGAGGTTCTGGAAACTTTAGGACATGAGGCCTAGGTGGAGGAAGTAGTTCACTGGTCTCCAGGTCTGTCCTTCCTCTCTACATCCTGACCACTACGAGGAGAAGATGCTCCTCTACACATGCTCCTACCACCATCATGTTTTGCCCCAGTGCATGGCTCTCTAAAACCATGCACCAAAACACACCTCTGCAAGGTGTGCTGACACATGCCTTAATCCCAGCACTCAGGAGGCAGAAACAGAAAAACTGATCCAAATTTGAGACCAGCGTAGGATATATGCTTCAGACATACCCTATGTCAAAAAACCAAACCAACAAAACAACCTTTTTCTCCTTCAAGTTGTTCTCTGAAGTATTTGATCACAATAATACAAAAGTAACTGACAGTGAGCCTTGGTCCGGTGGTAAAGGGGAGAGATGGGAGCCAGGCTGTGGTAGTCAGCCACACGCCGCTGGGATGAATCTCCAAACCAGGCAAAGTTTATGGGAGGAAATGATTTATTCAAGCTACAGATCTATGGGAAGTCCCACAAAAGTGAAAGAGATTGGTCCTCTTTCACAGTTCCAAGCAGAGAGAGAAGCCCATCAAAAACACCACACACAAAAAATAGCAAACAGGCAGGAGAGCCAGGAGAGAATTCTTTTACCTTTATATAGCCTTAGGGTGGGGTCTTGCAATTCTATCCCAGACTTAATGGCTTCCTGAGTTTCTGGAATTTCCTTCCTGCACTGCCCACACAGGAAAGGATGTTTAAGTTTCTAGCTCCTTTGAGCTTCCTTACATCCTGCCCCCTACAGAGAGGCTGCCTTCCTGTGAACATCCTCAGAGACCCACCCTAGATTACTTGAAAGGTCAAGTTGACATCAAAATTTATCCATCACACAGGCTCTTTCCACGCCAGTGCAGAGATCCTGTGAGAGACAGTGAAAGTGACAGAAAGACAGAGGGAACCAATGGAGAAAAGGCCCCACAAGACTCAAGTCTAAATTACCCCAAAGTTCTAGTAGCTCCTTCTGCTATTTCCCCAGTATCATTGAGGGGGCCATAAACTACCATTGTGTTGTTAGAGAGGCTAAATTAACCCTGAACCCAAAGGCCATTCAGGGTGGTATGGTTGTAGGTTATGCCTGGTTCTTATGGGGCTTATTTGTTGCTCTTTGAGGAATCTCCTTACTGATTTCTACTGTGGCTGAACCAGTGCTTCTTTCCTTGGTTCTCTCAAGAAGTTAACTACTATGTGCTTTGATGGACTTTATGTTAAATCTGCTTCAGGATTGGTGAGGTATTTGAGTCTGTGTTTGCCATTTTTATTAAATTTTAGAAATTGTCAACTATCATTTTCTCACTTTGTCTCCCCTTTCCCTTCTCCCTTAGAACTCCATTTTCCTTATTGTACCATGTGATACTTACTCCCAAATATTATTGGCTCCATTCACTTAAAAAAAAAAACCCTCTAAA
The DNA here is from genome assembly GCA_004024765.1 of Zapus hudsonius. Classification (NCBI taxonomy): domain Eukaryota; kingdom Metazoa; phylum Chordata; class Mammalia; order Rodentia; family Dipodidae; genus Zapus; species Zapus hudsonius. Next base: position 55,463 of record PVHP010003354.1, read on the forward strand.
CTACATTTTGAATGGCTTGGCTCATGGCAGACAGTTAAGTTACTTGGAAGCAATTGGATCATTTTGCTCGTGAGCTTTGATAGATTAGGTCCAGAGAGCTTTGGGTTTCAGTGATATATATGTGTAGAAATGTCATCATGGCATTCACTGTTTTGTACAGGGCCTTAAATTTTTGATTAAAAATGTAAGTTAAGAGGCTGAAGAGATGGAAAGTGCTTGCCTGTAGAGCTTAACAACTGGAGTTCAATTCCCCAGGACCCATGTGAAGCCAAATGCACAAAGTGGTGCATGCATCTGGAGTTCGTTTGCAGTGGCTGGAGGAGGGCCTGGTGCACCCATTCTCTGTCTGCCTCTCTTCTATCTCTCTGCTTGCAAATAAATAAATAAAATATATTTTTTAAATGTAAATTAAGGAAGAAAAGGAAATAAAAAGGGAGAAAGACTGGGAAGGGAGAGAAGGAAGAAAAGAGAAAGGAAAAAAAGAAGACAGAGGAAAGAAGAAAGAAAAGAATGAACAAAAGGAAGGAAGGAAGGAAGGAAGGAAGAAAGAAAGAAAGAAAGAAAGAAAGAAAGAAAGAAAGAAAGAAAGAAAGAAAGAAAGAAAGAAAGAAAGAAAGAAATACAGAAAAGGAAAGAAGATACAGGCCTAGTGGTGCATGATTGGACTCCCAGTACTCAGGAGGCTGAGCAGGCAGGTTTGCAAGTTTAAGCCCATTTTGGCATATATGGGCCAGCATAGGCTACACAGCAAGATGCTTTCAAAAACGTAAATAAAATATAAAATGGAAAAAAATCAACTAAATTCCACTCCCAATCTCATAATAGCAGCATTACCCTAATATTTGAACCAAGCAAAGCCATTACTGTAAAAGAAATCTACTTTCTTTTGGCTATAAATGCAAAATTATCAAAATCTGATCATATTAAGTCAAACAGTTTGGAAAATAATACATCATGACTCATGAGAATTATTCTAGCATTATTTACTATAGCAAACATTGAAATAATCTGTCAACTAAATATATACTCAGGAAATGTCATCTGGAAAAATAAGAGAAAATATTAATGATATGATAATTGGGAATCATAAACGTGATATGCTTTCAGTGAGCATAGAAGAGCTTTTTTTTTTGTCATTTGCAGGAAAATGGATGGAGCAGGAGATGTTATCAAGGATTCTCAGATCCTGAGATGTGATGCCCAAGTTACTGACTGATGATCACTCTCTGTGGTGCTCTTCTCACAGGAATTCCCAGTGTTCACAGGAAGTTAAATCACCACCCTCCCGGGATGCAGTTTGCAGTCTGTGGTTGTCTGTTGGCTTCACACAGTACTCTTAATCAAGGGGAGCTCGCTGCTCACCCAGGCTGAGGCTGGATTTCATTTAAGTCAATGAAAGGCTGTTTTTCTTTCCAGGTCCTGCTTCCCTTGTCCCACTGCCTCACTAAATCAATTGCAAAAGTAACTTCTTCTTAGGTACTTTGGAGGGAACCTGATTCTTGTAGCTACCTTCAAATTGCTGGGACAAAGCACCCCAACAAAAGCATCTGATGGGAAGAATGTTGGCTTATAGCCTTGAGGAGCCCAGGTTGGACATCATCTTCTTGATAACATCAGGTGGGCAATAGAAGAGCTAGCCTCGTTCTGGCAAGGGGGAGCTGTCTACAGCATCCCTAAGACTATCCCCAACAACCTCTCCTAGCAAGGCTCCGCCTCCCAAATTACCATCAGCTGGGACCAAGCATTCAAAACACATGAGTTTATGGAGGACTCCTAATTCAAACATCACACTAACCCAAGGCAGTTGGTGCCTGGGAATTTTCCTCCAATGGTGGGATTCTGGCGTTGGTTTCCTCATTGTAAAGGAAGTAGAGCTCCAAGAACAAATGGATTTTGGTGCAGGAAACTCTACACCAAAGTCAGAGCTCATACACCAGTGATGCGGAGAGTGAGGCTTCAGATGAGAAATCTCAGGAGAACCCATATGAGAAGCCTTATCCACCTGAACACTTTGGGCTCGAAGCCTCTCCCTTGAAGGCCTCAAGTAAGGCAGAGACTTCGGGAAACAGTGATTTTCCTCCTGAGCATCCACTCTTACCTCCCCACTTGGCACAGACTAATGACTAGGGCCAAACAAAACTATGACCTGACTGGCAGAGTGCTGGACCTTCAAAGGAGGGGCCTGGGTTATATGTCATGCATCTGCAAGGTGGATAATCTACATCACCGGGAACCAGGATGGTTCTGCTGTGAGGACCTGTGGTGCCATATTCAGGGGAGTAGAGAACACAAAGACACACATTGTGGGAGGGGTTGCCATTTTTTGATTGTTGTGTGACATTTTCTGGGGAGTTATGAACACACATCTATTCACCCCCACATAGGATACCAACAACAGATCAAATTAAAAAATCCACCTGAGTCTAGTTTAGAAAAGCATTGAGTTTACTGGGGTTACAGGAGTATAAATGAGGGGTAACTCAAAAGAAGCTACATCATGAAACTCCCACTGAGCATGGGTGCTAATTCATGAAACCTGCATCTCTGGGCTCCCTGCCTGTCTCACAGATAGCTCCCAGGTCAGTGTCTTTCTTCCAGCAATTATTACTAGTTATGCAATCTTGTGTAGGGCTTTGCTTACCTTAGTTTCAGTTGTTTGCTGGGACTTAACTATCTTGTTTACATCCTGAGCTTTGTTAAGTTTCACTTACCTCCTGAGTCTGAACTGTTTTCCATCACAACAGTGATCAATATCCCATAAATAGGATATTAGTACTTGGTCAAGAGCCAGAATGTGGTATTCCTAGAGAAAAGATAGATTGGCAAGCTGTCAAGATCTTAATCATACAACTTTCTCTCAAAGTTTCCTTGTCATCAGTTTTCCAAATTATGAGGTGACTGATACCAATACCTCTAGCATCATGTAAGAAAACAGTGGCATGACATGAAAAGATTTAAAAGACAAATAGAAGTGGGCCAGCTTAGAATGGATAGGCCATGTAAGCTTAGAAAAACTAGCTAACAAGTTCCTCAGAAGATTGTGATGGGAGGAAATTCCCCCGTTCCAAATTCATTTGTTGAAGCATTGGCATATGTCCCACAATGTGACACTGTTGGAGAAGAGGCCCTCAGGGAGATGATGAAGGTCAGAGCAGTGGGGTCCTCCTCTGGTAGACTTGATGCCACAAAGGTAGCCAAGATGTGTCCCTGAACATGTGCACAGGGGAAAGGCCACATGTGGAGACTTTGGGAAGATAGCAATTTGTAAGCCTGAAGAGGTCTCACTAGAAATCAAATCAGTTGGCGCCTTGATCTTGGGATTCCAACCTCAACACCTGTGAAAAGGCAAATTTCTGTTGTTTAGGTGAACCTAATGGAGAGTGTTGTGTTATGAGAGCCTGGCAGAATGACACAAAGTGTCTAAGGATGTACTGACAGCCAGGCCAGAGCCAGGGTCCTGGTCAGAGAGCTCAGCTGGGCTCTGTAGGCAAGAGCACCATAATGCTGGGTGTCCTAGTAGCAGATGATCTAGAAAAGAAGTCAGGGGGAACACCTAACCATCAGCACAAGGTGGACATTATGAATATACCAGGCAGAAAAATCTGAGTAGAAGCCAAGCATGTCTGACCCACAGGGACCAATGGAGATGACAAGTAGATGTCTCCTAAGGACAAGAAATATGGGAGCTGACAAGAATCTTTATTGTACATTCTTTCACCCTAAATTTCTTTGCTGTCTGTTTTCCAAATCATATTGTTTTAATTCCCTAAACTAGTCATGTGGTTATTTCCCCAGCCCAGAAATGTTCAACTAGAATAGTTGCTGGTAGAATTCTCACACTGATTCTCTGACCTGTTCAAATAAGATGTATTTAACACCACCAAGGCCACTGGAAATGGGCCCTCAGGCTTTCAATTTGGGCAGTTAGTTCTCTCATAGATTTCCCTGCCTCTGAGACCTTCAGACTTAGACTGAGCCATACTCCCAGTACCCAAGGACCACTGTAACAGCGCACATGTATGGGAAAGTGCCAAAACTTCAGCAAATGAAAGATGTCCTTTTGGTTTATTATTGGTGAAGGGCAAATTTTCTTGAGGTTCTGAACTAGACTGCCTTTAAAAAAATAAAGTTTAATTTCAAACAAGTCAAAAAAATTTCTTGAGTTCCCTACTCTTTGGGCGGCTGCATATGGGGGGCATTGTTCATATCTTTTTGTTCAATCTTATCAAAACACTTAGGGTGTCTAACATGGTATTTCAGATTATCATAGCTATAAATCTAGTGATATGTGTTTTCACATTCTGCTTTCTGACCTATTTGTGAATATGGTTTCTGTGCTCAGAGATATTGTACTGGAACTATGCCTGTTGTACTTGCAATGTGTAATTATTTTCTATTCTATTGTTTAAAGTATACTTTAAAGTATTCTGTTGCATTTTTGATGTTTCTCAAATATCTCCCTTCTCAAATATAACCAAATGTATTTTAAAGAATTTTTAAATTATTTGTTTTTAGAGTTAGAGTTTTAGAATTCCAATCATTGAGAATTTTAGGTCTTTTGGGATTTCAACATTTGGAATTATATCTTTTGGGACTATGTGTCAGAGAGTGGGAAATAAATCCAAGTAATTCCAGGGCCACCTGTCTCAGTGAATTTCTGGAGACAGAATGTTACAGAGAGCACGTTGAGACAAGCTCTTGAGGCAAAGAGCTCACTGGAGTATCTGGACCATATTACAACCAAGAGAGAGGCACAACACCTCTGGATGCTGGAGGCAGCATGTTCTTTGTTTGGGGGTGCTGCTCTGGCTCATTTATCCAGAGGACCAAAGAGCTGCTAGCTTTGAGTGGGGCCCAGAACAAGAGAAGGCTTTGAAATGGGTCTGGGCAAAGCTGAGCAAAGCACTACTTGTAGTGGTTTGATTCAGGTGTCCCCCATAAACTTAAGTGTTCTGAATGTTTGATCCCAGCTGATGGCAGTTTTGGAATTTGAACCTTGTTGGAGGTGTGTTGTGAGAGGCAGGTTATGGGGGTTATAAGCCAACTCCCCCTTGCCAGTGTTTGGCACACCTTCCTGCTGCTGTTTGCAGTGCTGTGGCAGAGGTGATGTCCACCCCTCTGCTCATGCTGTCGTTTTCCCTGCCATGATGGCACTTCCCCTCGAGTCCATCAGCCAAAATAAATCCATTTCTTCTACAAGCAGAATTTGTCCAGGTTTTTTTTGCAGGACAATGAAAAGCTAACACAACACTATGCCACACGAGGGATAGGATCATCTAAAGATGCTGGAGTGGCAGTGGGGATGTGGCATGGAGCCGTTATTGTGCCCATATAGGTGACTTGTAGCACAGGACCTGAGCACTCGGCATCAAATCCTACGCACTGAACCACTCTTCTTTAGATGAACAGCTCCTGGCCTGCTACTGGGCCTGAGTAGAGACAAACGTTTTACCAAGTTCCCACTCAACCTGAGCTGCCAATCATGAAAGGGGCTCATATCTCATACACTAAGCTACAAAATCGGGTATGCCTAGCAACACTTGTCTTCAAGTGGAGGTGTGCATGTGGGATTGAGCTCAAAGATGCCCTGCAGGCACAAGTAAGTCATATGAAAAGGTGTCCAAATGCTCAGGGTTCCAACCTTTGCCTTCCTCCTCCCGGGCTGCATCCATGGGGAGTTGCCTACAACAAGGGAAAGAGAAGTCAGGTCTGGTTTCTAGATGGCTCTAAACAATATACAAGTAAGCACTACCCAAGCATTGACATTTGGCAGCTACTACTGCTTCTCTTTGGGACACCCCTGAAAGATAGTGGTAAAGGAAATCCTCCTAATGGGCATTACTTCAAGCAGGGAAACTGGCTTTTCACTTGGCTTGCAGGAACCAATGACACATATACTGACTCGTGATTTAATCCCCAACCCTCAATAGGATGTGGATGGCCCAGTCTTGTACAGGTAAGGACAGCCACTGTGAGTTCATGGATGTGATAGTCAGGCCATGTCTGGAATCTGTGGAGAGCTCTTGCAAAAATGGTGCATTGAGCGGAGGAAGATTATACTACAATATGGTCATCTACTTTATGAATACCTGTCAGCTTCTGTGGTAGTTTGGATGGTTGGCCCCATAGACTCGGGTGTTTTATTAAAATTGAGTTCACAGCTTCAGCCGTTAACAGGAAGATTCCTGCTCCAGTGGGCATATCACTGGAGGGTTGGGGGAGATCTGAATTGCAGCCCAAAGGTATATAGAGAGCTTTGAGCTATGAGCTCTGATTTGGATCCTGCTTGCTGTTTTTTGGTGTTCACTGGCTGGTGGTGGTTTCTCTTTGTGCTTGTATTTATGAATGAGAGCCAGCTTCTTCTGCCATTGATGTAACTTCCCCTGGATCTGTAAGCTTGAAATAAATCCCTTCCTCCCATCATACTGTGTTTTGGTTGGATGTTTGTCCCAACATCACGTGGCTGTCTACTACAGTGTCTTTTTCCCATCAACAGATAAATTGTGATACATCCATTTAGTAGACTATTACTTGGCTATAAAAAGGAACAGATTATCAATACATAGAACATAAGGATGAATCTCACGAATGTTATATTTGATGAAATAAGGTAGATAGAGCAGGATAAGGCTTGAATTGAGCATTGAAAACTAAGTAACGGTTTAATAAGCAGAAAAGGACAAAGTGGGAAATGGCCAGACATTCCAGTTTGAAGGAGTTTTCTTTTCTTTTTCTTTTTTTTTTTTTTTTTTTTTTTTGGTTTTTCGAGGTAGGGTCTCGCTCTAGTCCAGGCTGACTTGGAATTCAGTCTCAGGGTGGCCTTGAACTCACGGCAATCCTTTTACCTCTGCCTCCTGAGTGCTGGGGATTAAAGATGTGCACCACCACACCAGCTCTGAAGGAGCTTTTTGAGCAAAGGTAGGAGGTTGGAAAGCAAATGGGAATTCTGGGAATGGGAAAGCAGTCCAACAAGCTTGGAGGAGGTATCTCTTTATGCATGTGAATGTGCCCCTGAGTATGTATATGCATGTGCCTGTACACACATGTATAGCTAAAGGCAACTCACATGTGGTCCTTCTTTGTTAGTAAAGCATGCCAAAAATATGAAAATTAGGCACAATTCTTCCCAAATTCCATTGTTTCCAAAAGCTTGGCCTATTAAACTCTGAGGCAGTACCTGCAAAATCCAGACACCACAAACTCAGAGATTTCTCCAGTTCTTCTTGGCTATCACAAGTCTAACACCAATTCCATCAGGGGTGGCCTTGGAGTGAGGCAGCAACAAATAGCTGAATTATCTTTCTTGGTTTTTCATGTCCCTGCTTCTGTTGTATGAGATGATAACTAACTCTCACTACACATTGAATTTCTTGCTAGAGGGTTCTTATAGGCATAGCAGGATAGCTGCGGGTAATTTCTGTTGTGCAATCAGGGGTGACCTTCAGAGAGGAGAGAGCAGAATTTTTTTTTCCCTAAAGAAAGTTAGGAGCGCTCCCAGGTGTACAGATTGGGATGCATTTTGCTAGACTTGGTGAGTTCAGCAGAAAGCTGTTGTTTTCTAAGTGAGTGGGGAGAGAATGAATGAGTCTCATCCTTTCCCAAATGATTAACTTTTAGGAAGGTCCTTTAATATATACCCAAGTTTCCACTGTATTGTAATATTATTGGTGGAGATAGGAGTCCAGTGGGGCACCCACTGAAAATTTTAGGTTCTTGTCCCAGGGATTGAAAGCAGGGATGCATAATAAGTAAGAAAAAGAGTCAGGTTATTAAGACAGAGAAATACACTCCCAAGAGTGAAAGTGGGCCAGTGAACTGGGGAAAGACATGTATTCAAAAGTGCTTGGCCCTTTTATGGGTCATGTACATGATGCCTGCTTCTCACACATTTGCATAGTGTGGGCTTTTCTTGCGCATGCTCTGTTACATGTGGGCAGCACAGGGAAGGTTGCTATGGCCTCTTTTCATATGTTGATATTGATGCTCTCCAAAGTCCCAGTTTTCCATATTTTAAACCATTTTCATTTTGCCTTCCTTTCCTTTCTTTCCGACTGTTGTAGTCAGCCACACACAGCTGGGATGAATCTCCAAACCAGGCACAGTTTTTGGGAGGAAAAGATTTATTTGTAGCTATAGATACAGGGGAAGTTCCAGAATGCAAGAGAGGCTGTGCTCAGAGAGAAAAACCCATCATCAACACCACACACACACGGAACAGGAAACAGGCAGGAAGGCCAAAGAGAATTTCTTCTCCTTTATATAGGTGGAGTATTACACCCTTCCCCAGACTTAATGGCTTCCTGAGTCTCTGGAATTTCCTTCCTGCATGGCCCACACAGGAAATGATGTTTACTTCCAGCTTCTTTGAGCTTCTTTACATCCTGCTCCTTGCTGAGAGGCTGCCTTCCTGTAAACATCCTCAGAGACCTACCTAAGATAATTAAAAAATCCAAGTTGACAACAAAACCTAACCATCACACCGACCTCTAATATTGGTCTGATCTTATCTCTTGCAAGAAGAAAGGTTGACAAACAGACAGAAGACACACTCATACTGATATGAAGAAAGAAACTTACCAGCTATACTGCTTACAAACTTTCTAAGCCCATGATATTTTCTCTCAAAGTGGCTGTAGCCCAGGTTGGACTTGAGTTGAATGTACCCAACTGCGTTGGTTTCATTTGTGTTTCAAATGCTCTGGCTCCTCAGATCCTTTCCCACTGGGAGGAGGCCCTTTGTGATAAAGAGAACATTATCACTAATTCCTAAGCCCCATGACTCATGTTTTGGATTTGGACTCTTACGTGATGCAAGAGTACTATTACTGGAGAGTCATGACCAGGTGTCCAGGGGAGACAGAACCAGCTGACCCCTGTGTTTGGACTTCTTACATCTGGACTGATATGCTGGCCACAGATTGGCTTCTTAAGGCAGCTCTTCTCACAGTTGTCACACTTACTTTCTTATTGTTGGGACTAAACACCTGATCAAAAGCACTGAATGAAAGGACAGGGTTTCTTACTGTCTCGGGGAAAGGTGATAGAGCAGAGGCTGGACATCACTCTGGCCAAAGTAGCTGGCAGGAGGCAGCAAGATGAGATAGCTGAGAACTGAGATCTGCTCCCTGTGACACACCTTCTCCAGCAAGGCTGTTCCTCCCAAATAACCACCATCTGGGGACCAGGTATTCAAAACACAAGAGGCTGTGGGAGACATTTCACAACTGAACTACTACAAGAGTGAACTCATGCTTTTGGGATTTATAGTTTTTAAAAATCTCAAGATTTTTATTTGTTTTAAATAAACATCATTTAAAAAATATTGAGCAAGTTTCTACTATATGCTGGCATTTGACATTCATAAACAAAGATAGAAGTTCTTTCTCTCATGAAGCATTTTATTGTAATAAACTTAATAAGTAGAAAAAATGATGAAAACACATTATAAATTAAAAGCACAACTCTTCTAGACATTTCTCAAAAGATGGCAGGCAGATGGCCAACAGTCAACATGAGAAAATGCTCACATCACTAATCACCAGAAAATACAAAGTAAAGCCACCCTGAGAGATCCTTTGACACCTGCTAGGAGGGCCACTCCAAGAAGACAAAGAACAGGTAAGAGATGGAGAAAAGGGAGCCCTTGCACACGCTGGTGGGATTGTAAATATGAATGCCATTGTGGAACCCAATGTAGTGCTTCCTCAGAAGATTAAAATAGAACTATCATAGAGGCCAACAGTCCCACTTCTGTCTATCCATCCAAAGGAAACAAAATAAGGATGATGAAGATACATGACTCTCGTGTTCTTTGCAATAGCCAAGGAATGAAACTAACTGAGCTTTCATCAGTGGATTAATGTATAAAGAAAATTCTCTCTCTCTGTCTCTCTTTCTCCCTCTCTTTCCCTCTCTCTAACACACACACACACACACACACACATACACACACACACACTCAGTCGCAGAGCAGTGATATTATTTAGCCCTTAAAAGTGGAGTAATTTCTGTCATTTGCAGCACCACCAACATGGATGAACCAAGAGGACATTGTGCTAAATAAAATAAGCCAGGCACAGAAAGAAAAAATAAATCACCACATAATGTTATTTATATTTGGAACCTTTTCAGAAGTAAATAGCAAAATGGTGCTTTCTAAGATCTGGATTATAGGGGTGAAGAGATGTTGGTCAAAGGGTACAAAGTTCCACTTAGACAGCATCAATAAATCTGAAGTTCTACTGTGTAACACAGTGACTGTAATGAATAATGAATCATTTACTTGAAAAAATGCAAGTAGTAGAGCTTAATTGTTCTCAACACACAAAAGAAGTGTGAGGCAAGGGCTAAGTTAAGGGCTGAACTTGATTGTGGTTATTATATCACAATGCATTCGTGGCTCAAAACAAATACATCCTGATTTTTATTTGTCAATTATTTCTTAACAAAACTAGGAAACAAAATGCAATGCCTCCCTCCCTTTGAAACTAATAGAAACCCAAATAATTCTTATCACCACAGTCTTTAGTTCTATGAGGTCACTGCAAACACTCTTATTGATTAATCAACCATTCGTTGCTTCTAGTGAGAATGCAGCTCTGGGTTCCTGGGAGCTACAGATCTCAACATGTCTGTCTCTGGATAAATGTACAATGTTGCTTTTATATTTTTAAATCTATTTGTGTTTGTGTGTGTATGTGTGTGTATGCATTGTGTATGTGTGTGTGTGGTGTGTATGTGTATGTGTGTGTACACATGCATAGCACAGTGAGCTGTAGAAGTCAGAAGACAGCACTGAGGTGTCTGTGTTCTTCCACCTTTGAGGCAGGCTTGCTTATTGCTTTGAACTAATACATGTCTAGCTGACATGTTAGTTTCGGGTTCTTCTGGCTCCACATTCCATTGTCATAGGCTCATTGGGATCACAGACAGATATGCCACTTTGTGTTTGACTTAACATGGGTGCTGGGACTTGCACTTGGGTAGATAGGCTTTGCAAGCAAACACACAACCACTGAACATCTCCCCAGTCTTGTTTTTGTATTTTTAAAAAATAACCCATAATTAATATATTGTTGATCCATTAACATTGAAATAGGGTCTGGGGAGATGGCTCAGTGGTAGAGTTCTTGGCACACAAGTGTGAGGACCTATGCTTAGGTCCTCAGAACCCATATAAATGCTGACAGGTGGGACAACCCACCTATAATCCCAGTGTTTAAGAGGCCATCTGGGTAGCTAGACTACTGAATCATTGAGCTCTGGTTTCAAGTGAGAGATGCTGCTTCAATATGTAAGGTGTAGAGTAATCAAGAAGAACACCTGATGTCTGGCCTCTGTACACACATACATATATGCACACACACCACACATATAAACATGCAAAAAAAAAAAGTCTTCCAGCCAGGAACGGTGGCTCATACCTGTAATCCCAGCACTCTGGTAGCGGAAGCAGCTGGATTGACATGAATCTGAGGCCAACTTGGTTTGCATAGCAAGTGCCAAGCAAGCCTGGATTACTGAGACCCTATCTCAAACAACAAGAACAAAACGCAATCACAGTTAAGCAGCATTAACTAAAGCCTGAATAAAGTCTTTTCCATAACACACATCACAGCCACCTTGAGCATCTACTCCGCTTCTCCTGCCTGAGCTCCTCTAAGGCCCAGATTAAACCCTTAGTCTCTCTTCCCTCCGACTCATTCATCCTTCATGGAGATGGACTCAGCTTCTCAAATTCATGTGACCCAGGCCCCAAACCTGCTGGAACTCCTCACTTTGCAACACATTAGGGACGTCTCATTTCTTTCATGGATCTCTCCAGTCTCATTCAACCGACTTCCTCCTCTCTCTCTGTACACGTCATTTCATAACAACTGTGCATTGCAATGTTACAAGAGAGGCCAGAGTGACTGCTTTTGCGACCCCAAATCAGGGCATTTGCTCTAATCAAGAATGAATGTGAAGATACTGGGATATGAAGGCTCTGGTCTATAAGTATTGGAAAAGTCTAAGGAGCTCTCACTCACAACTTCTTCCCAGTTCTCAGCCTCTGTCATCACTTTCTGTTGCCCAGAAAAAATCTGTAACTTCCTCTCTCTTCACTCACTCTTATTTCCCAGCCAATTTATAGTCTATATGTCTGCCCAGATCCAGATCAACAATCCCCCTTCCAATCCAGACTATTTTTCTGTTTACTGTCCTTTATATTGCCCCTGACTCTCAGTCTTAATAAACCTTCCTTGGTGTCTTGCATAATAAGCACTGTTACTTTATTACTTTGTGTAGTATAAGTGGTATGGTGGTGTGTGTGGTGGGGTATATACCTGTATGTACAAATGTGCTTGCAGGTGCACGGAAGCCAGAGGGGAACCCCCATGTTCCTCGGTTGTGAATCCACATATTTCCTTGAGATGGAGTCTCTTGATAATGGCAGAGCTGCAATTTTTATGGCCCCAGCCAGCCATTCTCTGGTCTCTGCTCTCCACAAATGTGAGCGTGTGGCCACACCTAGCTGGGGAATTGAACTCAGGTGGTCTGAGACCCTTATTTTTGTTGCAATCGCTCTTACCCACTGAGATATCTCCTCAGCCCTTCACTTGATTCTTATAACCAACTTCTAACATACGATCACCTTCTGACTGCTGATGAAACCGCATTGTCTAGGTGAACATGGTAAGCAAGGGTAGCACTGCAATTCAAGTCCAATTATCTATGGCATCAGAGTTCGGCGCACACAGGAAGTGTTCAGAAAACAGTCTTTTCAAAAACTGCATTGCACCAGGTGCACCAAGAGATAAGGAGACCATTTCATGCCAGAGAAGTTAAACTGTGGAGATCAGAGGCCCTGAGATTATTTCTTCATAACAAGGACAATACCGAGTAATTGATTAGATCCTAAAGATCATGGATGAAGGAAGAGGGAAATGAGCAACAGTGGAGAGTGAATTTATTTTTGTAATTTAAAAAACTATGTTCCAAACCCAATTTCTCTCTCCTTTATCAGAGATGGACATTTTCTCATTCAGCTACCAGCCAGGCAGTTGCTCACGTATCCCAGCATGCACTGAGTCATTCGCTCAGTCAGCAACAGAGCAGCCATGGAACCCACCAAGGGTGTAGGCCCTTGACCCACCCACGTAGCATTCACTTACCTGCTCCCCATCACTTACTGAACCCCGGTTAGAAGTGCCATCTAGATACACAATGATGTCCGCATGATGAGCAAGGACAGCTAGGCACACAAGCTTGTGCACAGCTCCAGTGACAGTGTTAAAGAGAAAGGGATTGTGAAAAGTCAGTGAGCCTTAAGTGTCCTTGGAAAATGTTCTTGGTTCCCTTTTGGCATAGGGCAGGACCTGGCCTTATTTTACAGACAGGAACTAAAATGGGGTGTGGCATCATCTAATTATTACTATCATTAATATTAATGCATGGATTTCACTTCCATCAACCCATCTTGATGGCCTTATAATGGGGTTCATTGCAGGTCTGACTAGTCTTAACGCTTCCAGAAAGAAATTGCTTCGTCTGATGTGGACTTTTCTTGATGAGATGCCTCTGGCTTTGTCTTGTGACCAGCTCTCTTGGAGTGGAAGGAAGGCTGCTATTCCATCTTAATTTCTTTTTCTTGTCTCACCCTTAGGGATTTTTGGATCAGAGAGTTTATTAGTTGGGTTCGCTGGCTTGTCTCTCCAAAGCCTGAAACTATTCTTCAAACTTAGTCGCTTTCTCTGTGAGCATGCCAGCCATAGGAGCCCAGACAAGCAGAAGACTGTTAAGTCATGCTGTCATGCTTACTGCAGAAAGCTGGAGAAGAAATCCCTGTTGGGCAAGTGTGTGATGTTCTCAGCAGTGGTGGAATGATCATTCCATAATCTGTAAAGAATTCTATAATTCTAAAGACTAAAATCCTCTGAAAGTTAGTGTTTTTGTTTGTTTTTATATGCAGATGTGTGTGCGTGTGTGTGTGTGTGTGTGTGTGTGTGTGTGTGTGTGTGTGTGTGTGTGCCAGAGGACAACCTCAGGCATCATTCCTCAAGAGTGGTTCACTATTTATGAAGACAGGGTCTCTGTGTGGCATGGAACATGCCAAATAGGTTAGACTGGTTGACCAGCAAGTCTAGGGATCTGCCTGTTCCTGCTTCCCAGGCACTGACTGAGATTAAAAGTGTACCACCAGGTCTGGATCTTTTTAATGTGAAGTTTGGAGAATCAAACTCAGCCCCTCAGGTTATAAGGCAAAGATATAACTGACTGATCCACTTAACACCCATTATTTTGTTTTAAAAATTGTAGCAAACTTAATTGATGGAAAAAGCCTTCCTCCTGAACTGGCAAGAAGTTGTTATATCATAATCTTGATCTAAATTTGGATGAATATTCACACATTGTGTTCCAAAAATTACTATGTGTAATTATCAGGTAATCCCTGTGAGAGTATATACATGTATTTATCTGAAATATTCTAAATCTCAGAACACATATGTCTCCAGTGAGGTAGCAGATGCCTTCTTGTACAAAGCATCAACCAGAAGCAGATTTATGGAAGGAAAGGGTTTAATTCTGCTCAGTTTTGAGGGTAAGTCTCATCATGGCAGGGAGAGCATGATAAGAGGAGGAAGCTGACTCACATCATCACATATCAGCAGGTCAGAGAGAGTGAGCTAGTTATGAATACCCAGTGGGTCCCAAAACCCACCTCCTCTAGCAAATATCCACTTCCTGTTGGGGATCAAGCATGAGGTTTAATTACAAACACATGAGACTATAGGCGACATTTTATCCATAAAACCACAATAGATACAGATAAGGAATTATAGATTTCTGACATTAAAACAATCAAAAAATGTTCATGGCTAACAAGTCTAGCTTAACTGGCAAGTTCCAGGCCAGTGAGAGACCTTGTATCAATACAGTATCAACACACCTGGGCCATGAGGACCGGGCTAAGTACTAAACTATCCAGGGTCCCCTGCCACAGGGACTGATCCAGACGGCCCACGGAGGAGGATATCCAGCTGATTGGGGATGGGGAGGGGGGCATTAGGGAATTGGGGATAACAACTCATTGCTTAGCTTCTCAGCCTTTTAGCTCATATCAAATGTAAAAAGTCCTGCAGCAGAACATTCCAGCAGCAGAATCGTAATGTGTTTGAGGCCACTCTGAGCTACTTAGCAAACACCAGGCCAGCCAATGCTACAGACTGAAATTCCTTCTGATTAGGAAAAGTACATAGTGCATTAGTTCACCTGCCCAACTCTAGCACCATCAATTTCACATTCTGGATGTCCCTCACCTTCAGCTGCACTGGGTGCTGACCACTCACCTGGGCAAATTTACGAATGTATTTGTATGCACTTAAAAGCATAGGACCACGTCTGCTTAGAGTGCATTAGGGTTAAGATATTCTAGGATAAGAGCTTCTGGTCCTTTGATTAATAGATGTCATTAGTAATACCAAAGGATTTAAGAGGATTCTTCTGCAATTTGAAGAAGAGAGCAAGAAAGAGAGAGGGAGTTTATGCCAACGGGCAACTAGCACGGCTATGTGTGTAATTAAGTTTAAGTGGTTTATATTGGTGGATCAAAGGAACACCCTAAGCATTACAGATAAGATCCTAGGCCCAGGTGAAACTGGAGTGGGCTGAAACCAGCCCAACAAACCACCTATAAAGAATGAGAAACGACTTGGAGCAGAGGGTGGGGAGAAATCAGAAATCCCTAGGGCTTTTGGCTAATGTCCGTTTGTCTTCCACAGGTAAATACTTCCTCTGTTCTCAGAGTTTTTAAAACTATACGTGTGTGGTTTGCATGCATGAGTCTATCTGCAATAGGATTTCCATAAGGTCTAGAATGAAACGTAACAGTAGGGTTGGGAGATGGTATTGTTGGTAAAGCACCTGACTTGCAAGCATGAGAACTTGAGTTTGATCCTAAGAACTTACATATAAAAGCCCAGTATGTGGTAGGCATGTGGTAATTCCAATGCTAGAGAGGCAGAGCCAGGCAGATCTCTGGGACTTCATGGCTAACAAGTCTAGCTTAACTGGCAAGTTCCAGGCCGGTGAGAGACCATGTATCAAAAAAAAAAAAAAATAGGTATATAGTGCCTGAGCAACAACACCTGAGGTTTCCTCTGGCCTCCACACAAACATGCACACTCATACATGTGCACACACAATGTTAGTGACAATAATACTTTACATTCCACTTACTTCCTGATGTTTGCTGGGTGTCTAAACACATCATATCACACAACCTTCACAGCATTCCTTTACAGTTGCTGTGATTCTCATCCTCTTGTATTCTGCCTATTTACCCATGAACAGACCAACCCAGATTCAGTGACTTCCAACGCTGATTCGTTATCTCTCATGTCCCACGAACTGACAGGGATCCTCTGAACAGTTCTTCCTTGAGGTATCAGACAGTGGCTATGAGAAGTAGCTGGAGCTCTAGACATCTGATGACTCACCACGCATGTCTGTCTCCTGAGCTAGGCTAGGCAGAACACAGGCTTGTTATCTCTTCTTTCTCCAGAGCTTCTGCACAAGTCAGTGTGGGATTCCTCAAACACTGTTGCAGTTTGAATGTGAAATGTTCCCCCACGGGCTACTAATGTGCTGCTGGCACTGCTTTTAGAAAGTTGTGGAAGCTTTAGGAGGTGGGAAAGCTGGTCACTGGAGCTGGGCCTTGAGGTTGGACAGCCCTGTTCCTCTCCCTGCTTCCTTCCACGGGCACAGCTGAAAGCCAGCACTTTCTCCTTGCATATTCCACCACGACAAACTATATCCTCAAATCATGATGCATAATAACCCTTCCTCCCCCAAGTTGTTTCTGGTTAAGTATTTGGTCTTGGTGATGAAATACAATAGCAGTCCCAGGGGAGATGGACTTCTTATGTAATGGCTTTCTTCCCCTAGATTAAATGTTCCAGGAAAACCAGGCCAAAGCCTCAAACTTTGCTTTTTAATTTCTTTTTGAAATTTTTAAACTTTTATTGATAACTTCCATAAATATAAACAGTAAACTATTATGATTCCCTCCCCACCCTCCCTCACATCTCTTCCCCTCTCAATTAGTCTCTGTTTTGTTTTGGCGGCATCATCTTTTCCTCCCATTATGTGTAGGTATTATCAGACACTGCGAAGTCATGAATATCATGACTGCTATAAACAGTCCTACCTTCCTTTGGTTCTTACAGTCTTCCTGCACCTCTCCCACAATAGACCTTGAGCCTTGAGAAGTGTGATAGAGCTGTCCCAGTGCTGAACACTCCACTGTCATTTCTTCTCAGCACAATAGTGTCTTTTGGGTTATCCCAGTGGTTACCACCATCTGAAAAAGAGAAGCTTCTCTAGACAAGAGTGAGAGTAGCATTATTATATGGGTATGAACATTTTTTTAAAGTGCTTATAAGGCAGCTTGGTGGGCACAATATATGTATTTTACCAGACAACAGCCGACCTTACTTCCATAGGGTTCATGACCTCTCCCACCATAGGCTTTTGACTAGGTCTTCAGTACCAGCCATGCTTTCCCTCCCATGGAGCAGGCCTCCATTCCAGTTAGGTAGCAATTGGTTTCCCCCACAATAGATGAGCCACTATTGCGCAGTTGGCACATTTGGCCTGGCTAGCCAGTCATAAGGCTTGCAAGGTCCACTGCTGTTCACCACCATTGATGACCTCTTTCTCACATGGGCTGCATGCAGTCATAGATTTTACCAGCTTTCTGTCAGTTTACTGCCAGGGAGGACTCCAGCTCAGCTCCAGCTTGATTTCTCAGTGACCTTCAGCCCAAGCATGTGTGGTCTTCAGCAACAGGGTCTTACCATATTGTTCTGGTGGGCAACCAAGAGCCAAGGCTTTTTTTTTTTTTGATGTGGTCTCAGAAGCCATACTGAGTCACTTTAAACAATTCTCAATTGTCAAAGTAAACCATAGGATCAGCACCCAAGGGAGGTCTTACCAACTGGTATAGATTGTAAAAGGGGTAGCTCATTGGGTGGTAGTCTTTAAAGAGTAAATAATGTATTTATGTATTTATTTCATAACAAGTAGATGTGTGAATTTTATAATAAATCATGTTACACTTGAGGGACTGAATTACTTTTTTCGGGTCTTTTGTCACAGCAGCAGGATAGTCACTGATGCATATCCTCAAGAGTGGAATTTCTGGGTCATATGGGAACCTTTTGAGAAATTGCCAAACTATTTTAAGTTAGGCATTTTAGCCATAAAATTGTAGATTTTTCTTTATAAAACTATGTAGATCTGATCATCACAGGATATCCTTTTTACTATAGTGAATTTTTATCTTTTTAGCCCAAATGCATAGAAATTGCTATAACCCATGTACACTAATTTTGGGGGCTCGAAGTTACAAGTAACTTTTAAACCTTTTAAAATGCTAACTCTAAATTGAATAGTTTTATTGTAGTACCTCTGAAGGTCGACTGGTGGGAGAATGCTAGGCTGGGAGCCAAGTAGCTTTAAAACAGCCTCTGAATTTGCTGGAGTTTGGGCCCCGTAGTAACTTCCTCTCCCATTCTTTCTTCTCTACTCAGCTAGAGACCGGAGGCCTGTTCTCTCTCTCTCTCTCTCTCTCTCTCTCTCTCTCTCTCTCTCTCTCTCTCTCTTTCTCATGTGCATTGGATTGATAGTTCTCATACTTTAAAAAAAATTTTATGGACTAGTAAAATAAATTAGTGACATATATGCTTGTCAAATTTCTGTTTTACTAGAGGACCCCCAGTGGGCTGAGGACAGGGAGGAGGGAAATGGGGGTACCATCATAAGATTTGCTCATACAATGTATCTAATTATGGATAATAAAGATTACTTTTTAAAATTTTTTTCTATTTTACCAACAAAGAATAAAACATACTATCTGTTATCACTATGATGTTTTTAAAAAGAAAGGTCTTTCAAAGACAGTTTAATAAATTAATTTAATGGTTTTAAAATAATTTTTTATTTTTCTCATTTTTGTTATGGATCAGTGAAAAAAATCCCTTATGAACCAGAAAATCAAGTGAGATAATACCAAAATGGTTAGTCTGACTGAGCCAACCAGGTGTACTAATGTTACTATCTCAGGAATGTTCCTACCTTTCACCTGCTCTTACTCGGCAGATGCTACCATTTCCTAGCAAAATGTATTCCCTTCCCTTCTTTCTTTGCAAGAAAGGTAGATTATTATGCCATACAGGTCCCCAGACTTTTGTGTTTTGAAAATGGGAAAGACCAGCAAGGATGACGATAGAACTGACAGTTATGTACAACGTTCAGAACTGGCACATAAAGAGGTGAGGAATGTTGAGATCAGCAAGCAACTCCTCCTGGGTCAGAGGCGGTTTTCTCTAGTTGGGTGTAGTGCTGGGGGTGGCAGATGCCTGAGAGCATGTGGATGACACATATTTTTCTCATTGTCCCTGCATGTGTGTTGAGACATTAAGGACGATAAGAAAAGTAATTGTGAAATATTTCTGGGGAAAGTAGGTCCTCTTTATTATTTTTAGAAAAATTCAATTAAAAAGTTTAAATAATTCTTTTTGAAAAAAAGTAGTCTAGGCTTCATAACCCAAGATTCATAAAGGTAATGCAAATAAGGACAGTAATGATATTAAATTTTGTGATTTGGTTTCCTATTACAACTGCATATCTTCCCTTCCTCTCCAAGGTACTTTGCTTCTAGTCTTCTATCTCCTAAGTAAATTTTCTCTGAAGAAGTGGAGAAAATTTAATTATTGAAAAGTAGCACTTATGTACACATAGATTTGAATAATTATCCTTTTAGAGGAGGGCATACAAGGGAAAAGGTAGCCTCAATTAATTCTCTTTAATTCATTCATTTGCTCAATCATTCAAAAAATTACTATTTCCTAAGTAAATAATTTTCACATAATATAAAATTAATACTTATGTCTTGAATTAAAAAATAATGTCTCCAGACATACAAACAAAAGTAATTATACTGGTATAGAACAGTAGTGTAAAGAGGAAGTGAAATAGTGGAGCAGTAGAATTCTACAACAATTTCCCAAATAGACAACAGCTGAGCTGAGGAAGGTACATTCCCAGAAGAGAGAACCAATATCAGAGTGTAAAAGAGGAAGGAGGGTAATGGATGAGGCCAGAAAACTGCACAGGATTCAAAGGGTGCAGGTGGACTTGGGGTTCCATCATGGACCAACAGAAAGCCATGAAGAGGCTTACTCAGAAAGCCATCATGAATTGCTCGTAGGCAGCCCAACTGTGGGCACTGACTCACCAGTATGCTAGGTGCAGAGACCCACCAGGTGGCACTTGTTCCTGGCCAGATGAGAAGGCTTCCAGAGAAGTGCTACAATATACCACAGATACAGTCAGCTGGGTTTTGGACAAACTGGGATGACATTTAGAAGGAGAGATTTGGCCACACTTGCCTATTTTGAAAGATCCGAAGTTCAAAGGCATCAGCCGAAGTAAGCGGATTCTCCTGGAGATAGTCTGCTTTGTTGCTACACACCTAGACGAGCAAGTTGCATGGCAGGCTCTTAATGCCTGGTCATTTACTGGATAAATGCAAAGGAATTTCCAGAGTATACCACTTATCCCTTGCTACATACCAGCCCACCCCAAGTCTTGATAATTTAAGTCAGCAGTACTTCACATTTTTGCGAGCCAATGTACAGATTAAATGGGTAGATTGGCTACTCTGGGTCAAGCCTGATTGCCCCAGAATCATCCATAGGGCTCATTCATGGCTGGATGACTTCCTGATTGAGGAATGGGGTGACTGAGATACCACTGTCTTACCTCCTAGTGGTCTAGCCTGGGCTGGATTCCATGGTGACCGCAGAGTTCTAAATGAGCATAAGGAAGCACAAGAGATAAAATGTGCATTCTGGGTGCTGACCAAAGCAAGTCCAAGACAGCCCAGATGCAAGGGGTGTAGGGGAACAGTCACCTCTTGATGCAAAGACGAATAAGCAAGCAAAGCGCAATGCAAAGTGTGTGGATGCAGTGAGGATAATCCCTGTAGCCATTTTGATAGTCTTCCAGGAAGGCAGAAGGAAGAGGCTGGGGAGATGTTAAGAAGTCAGGTTGTTCTGAGCACAGCTAGCATGAGCGAGGACCAGTGAGCCAGTCATGACTCATGTGTAGGTTTGGGGCAGGGATAATGCAGTGCAAAGGTGCCCTCGAGAAGAATGGAGAGGCCAGACCACAAAGAGCCTTTGAGGCCAGGCAGGGTCCAGTTCGACTGTATTCAGCACTTCATCAAAAGTTTGATTTGGGGGGCTAGGGAGATGGTTTAGTGGGTAAAGTTCTTGCCAAGAAAGAATGAAGATGTGACTTTGGATCCCCAGCACCAACCTAAAAGCTGGGCAAGGTGATGTATGCCTATATTCCCAGCAGTGAGGATCAGAAAGAAGATCATTGGGCTTGCTAGCTAGTTCTAGCCAAGTTAATGAGCTCTAGGTTCAGCAAGAATCCCTCAAAGAATTAAGATGGGCAGTGATCGAGTAAGATATTTAACATTAACCTGTGGCCTCCACATGCACACACACATGTGCTCACACACATACAAACATGCATGCCCACGTGTACGCACGTATATACAAACGTGCACATGTACACACATAAAGTTTATTTGTGTGTGTACACATGTGCACATGTGTGGGAGACAGCATTTCACGTCAGCTGACTTCCACCTCACTATGCAGCTAAGGATGTCTTTCAGATCTTGATCTTTCTGCCTCGTGCCTCTACTTCCCCAGGGCTGTGATGCAAGGTGTGTGCCAGCTCGTTTATGCAGTGCTGAGGACTGAACCCAGGGCTCCGTGCATGCAGGACAAGCACTCTATCAACTGATCCACAACCCCAGTCCCCAAGAGCTTTTGAGATGGAAATGACACCTCAACAAGTTTTAGGGATGAGGAGTGTTCCTTGCAGCCCTTGGGGATTTGTTCAGGTTTGTTGTAGCTATAATCACTGGACATGCAGAGGGCAGAAGCCTGTCCTCCTGGGTCTTGCCTCTCATTTCTTTCCCAAGTCTAAGGTTGCAAATGGAGACATGGCTAATACTTACAAGCATTTCTGGGTTCGATGAGACCACAGGAAAGGTGGAGCATGCTCAATGGTATACCACATATTTGCCAGGCCAGGCTAGTTTTGGCTATTTATTTCTATGTGTGTGTTTATGCTTGTTTGCATTTTGATGTAGGGTCTCCATACATAGAAGAATCTGAACTTGAATTCACTAGGGAGCCCAGGCTGGCCTTGGATTCATAAACTAATAAAGTGTTCTCTAACGAAATAAAAAGAATGAAATTAGCAATTTCTTATATGTATGGAATTTTAATAGTAAACCTTTTAGAAGAACCAACTAACTTTTTTCAAATCCAGTCACATGCATGTTTGAACTTCAAGTCAGCTGAGCACGTCCCTCGGGCAACCTGGAGTTTATCTGGATGTTTCTGTTTTATGGTCTTGGGAACTTAGCAAGCAAAGAAAGGCGGTAACAGCAGCTGCTGCGGTGTCTGGGGTTTGAATCCAAAACTGATGAAGTCATTGCCCTTTAAAGATGACTCACTCCACTGGTCCTTAAGGATGTGTGAATGATAGAAGTGTCCATCAGTTGTGGTGAACTTGGCTCTGTGAGGTGGAATTGGGGTGAGAGTGCTGCTCTCCTGATGTCCATCCATGCCATTGATTCCTGTCCTCCTCCGGAGATCCACATCTACAATGTAAACCAGTAGCCATGTGTCATAGTCAGCCACACATCGCTGGGATGAATCTCCAAACCAGGCACGATTTGGGGAGGAAAGTATTTATTGAAGTAACAGACTCAGGGGAAGTTAAGGAAAAAGGCTGGCTTCCTTTCACAGATCCAAGCAGAGACAGAGACAGAAGCCCACCACCAGCACCTCAAGCAAGCACACTCCAAACTTAGCAAATAAAAGGAACTCTAGGCTTGAGCTCAGACTGCTTTTTACATATGTATAGCTAGAATTCCAGACCCACCCCAGAAACACATTAGGGCTGAACCTAGGATCTGGCCAAGGTGACACACCTCCTCCAGCCAGAACTGGCTGGAGACAATTAATAATTTAATAAATACAATTATAATAAATTCTATTGGGGGACATTATTCAAACTACCACACCATGCCATTGGGATCCTCGCCTTATCACTTCCGCCTAATACTCAGTGCCAACCAAGAGTGGTACATGAATGAATGTCCAAACTAAAGCAGATGGGTTAGAGACAGCCAGCCTGGAGGAGGTTCTCAGCCATGCCGCTTATTGGCTGTGTTTCATGCAAGGGTTTATCTTAACCTTTCTAAGTCTCAGAGTCACCATGTATGCAAGCAGGATCCAGAGGTTCTACCTCACTTTTTAGGGGGGGGGGAAGTACCTACATAGGTTCTATCACATATAAGTGTTCAATAAAATGTTGGAAGTAGGCAAGTTGTAAAAGGAAACATCCCTCACCTCTAGCAAGGCAGAGTCTGCCTCGCATGTTCACTGAGCAAAAAAGAGAAAGAAATACATCACCCCAGTTCTATTGGTCTGCCCTTGGCAGGTGTCCTGAGACCAGTTTTCACTACTTTGTGTTCACATCTTGGGTTCCAGCCACCTCGTTGCATCTGTGTTGGTTGATGTCATCATTGTGGTGACAGAATACCTGACAAAACAACTTAAGGAGGGCTGGAGAGTGAGTCCTGTCCATTGTGGGGAAGGCGTGGTGGTGGGAGTGTGAAGCAGAACATTGCATCCATGGTCAGGAA